>PISX010012673.1:0-59805 GCA_004024625.1 Mellivora capensis
CTTTCATGAGTGTTCTGTAGTTCCTCAAGTACAGATCCTTTACCTCTTTGGTTAGGTTTATCCCCAGGTATCTTATGGTTCTTGGTGCTATAGTAAATGGAATCGATTCTCTAATTTCCCTTTCTGTATTTTCATTGTTAGTGTATAAGAAAGCCACTGATTTCTGTACATTGACTTTATACCCTGCCACATTGCTGAAGGAAGATGTTTTCTTAACTAGACACCATTGAAACCACTGATCATACTTTTTGAGAAGAAAACTAGTTCTAAACTATGTCATTGAGCAGCGAGTATATGTCAGAATTGATCATAGATCTTACTGAGTGATGACACTGGATTAACGGATTAAAAAAGGAATCTGGCAGAGCCATTTCTAAGGCAGAAAAATAGTCACATCAACTCTGGTTCATCTGGGAGTTGGGGTTAAAGGTAGGCTCTCTAATGTAGTATAGACAAAAGAGAAGAAGGAGATAGTACTGTCAGCTAGTCCAAAGAGACCTGATAAAATCTCTAATAAAGAAAAAAATATTAATATGTCTTAATATTTCCTTAGAATTTACGTATACTTCTCCTTTCTCCACAAAACCAAATCTCTGTGCTTCTTTTCCTTAAAGGATGACTTAGAAGTTCATTTTACTTGCTAACTTTTTTTTCCCCCCTAATGAGCGGGACTTCCCTCTAAGTGAAAGTGCTGGACAATTTGCATGAATAAAAGGTAGAGTTAATACATGTTGGGCTTTGTTTATATACAAGAACCTATTTTATAAATAAAATAATAAAATAAATAAATAATAAATAAAATAAATAGAATATAAAATAAAACCCATTTTTAAATAAAATAATGCCTTTGTTTCTTACAAAACCCTGCAAGGTTAAGTTAGTATTACTTTATTTTCTAAGATGAGTGAATAAAGGGATACAGAATTTAAATATCTTGCCAAAAAGCACAGAGCTATGAGGTGTTAGAGGTAGGGTTGGAGCTCAGGTCAGTTCGAGTTCAAAGTCATGGGAAGTCCATTTTATTAAGCCATTTCTCCTAGCAGGTTATGGATAAACATAACCTAAAAATATTAGGGATTTTTGTCATAAAGCTAAAATATAAAGCTTTATGACATCAAGACAAAGTAAAGTTGAAAAGAGTGAGTTTCACAACAATGAATTTCTAAGTCCAAAAAATTGTTCAGATGGTAAAATTGGCCACTGGCTTCAAACTAAGTTGAAGTGATGACTACATTGAAGGGCTTGTTTTTAAACAATTTATTACTTGAATTGTTATTAAAGATAGGGGGCCCTCCTGGAAGAATGCTTATTTGTGCAACTGGACTGTGAGTAAACAGAGAAATCTTATCTCTACAGCTTTCAGTACAGATTTTCTTACCTAAAGGTAAAAAGAACAGCCAAGTATATCAATAAAAAAATGTTAAGAAAGAGAAAATGAGTATCTGTATCTACTCATTTTGAAAACGAAAAAACTGAAAATAATCTGAAGGCTTGAAGCTCAACATTCACTGTTTGGAAAAGATATATACTTTTTTTTTTCTCCCAGAGAAGTAGCCCAAGATTATTGAACATGACATCAACACTGGTAGTATGCTTTTCTGAAAGAAATGAACCATCACGGCCCATCAAGGGGGCAATGGTGGATTTAATGGGGCCATTTGAACAGAGAACGCTCAGTCTTACTGCAATTCATATCACTTTGTGCAGGAGCTTCTCCCTTTATATTCAGTCTGTTAAGTAAAATGAAAGAATTCAAAGGGGAAAAAAAGCCACCTGAAGGGACCTAGAAAATCATAATAAAATTTTCAATAGCCCTATTTAACACAAACACACAAAACTCTTTAATAGAGATATGTTTTCAACTTTGTGCAACACCTGTCTAATATGGTTTAAAGAATGTAAGGAGAAAAGAAGATCCACTGATGGTAAAGACAGAAAGGATATCCTGGATTCACACTTGTATTACCAACTCATTTCCTTCCAGGCCAAGCTAGAAGCCAAGGTGCTGAGACCGATGTTGATCATGACGAGGTCAGTGACCAGCGCTTTTCTTCTCCTCTGACAGCTGGTGAATGCAGGATGGATTTACGAGTCCCTGGAGGACAGAAAGGCATAAACAACACTTGGCATCAAGTGCCACAAAGTGCTGACATCACCAGAGCAAATCATCTGAGTGAGCCAGAAAATTAGAATCTAAAACTTGATTTTCAAATACATGAGGAAAAATGACAGATTTCAGAAGTGCTACTGAAATATGGTCCTCCTTGCCCATGGTCTTTTGTATTCTGACTGAGTGCATTCCAAGGGAGATGATATTGTAAGCACATCCTTTCCAATTAGGAAAATGAGGGTTTGTATATGGTCTTAAAGTTGGAGATTAAGTGGCAACTAATACATCAGTATAATAATAATAAATTCCAATCACATGAAGGCAGAAAGCAGTTCTTCTAACTTCCAGATAACAGACATGTTCATATGGTGGAATCCTGCCATATTGGGCTTGGCGGCAGCAGGCTGATGAGCCAGCGTGCTGGAGCTGTCAGATCCTATACCATCACTGTCAGCCCCACTCTTGACATGTCAGTTATGTCTGTATTTTGAGAAAGGGCAAAAGACCCATGTTTCCCAAATCTATTTTCTGGCTCATCTTTTCATTTTGTCTTCAGTCATTTCTTGTATCAATATCTGAAAGAGCTATTGCTGTGTTGAGCAAAGGAAAAAAATTCTAAAATATAATCAGTTTATCTCAACCTCCATTCTGTTTTCACTTGGTGATCATTACAATCTCTAAGACTATTTTTTTTTCAAAGAATAGGTGATTCAATTCATAAAATTAATTTATGGTGTCATTCTCACCACTAATGCTGTGCACTTTAGCATTTCAGGCTTAGCAAATTATTTTAGTGTTTTCAAGTCTATAATCTATAGAGTTGTATTTCTTTTTTTTTTTTTCAAAGGTTTTATTTATTTATTTGACAGAGAGAGAGAGATCACAAGTAGGCAGGGAGGCAGACAGAGAGAAGAGGAAGCAGGCTCTCCGCGGAGCAGAGGATCATGACCTGAGCCGAAGGCAGAGGCTTTAACCCACTGAGCCACCCAGGCGCCCCTAGAGTTGTATTTCTATACAATTCATAGAAGAAATACCTAGAAGTGTATTTCTATAACACCTATATTTTATATTTGATTTTTTGTAGCCAGTATCAAGTACCTGAAAAAATTAGTAAAATCTGTATTTGTGGGTAAATATAGTATTTTCCTCCAATGAGGCTTTATTTTTAATAAAATAAAATCAACTAAGATATGAAGTAGCTATACATACATTCAGTATTTATAAATTTATAAATATGAGTAATATTAATAATAATCTCGCTAACCAATAATGATTAACTATTTAATGAGGACCTGCTATGTACCAGACATGGGATCAGGCAAATTATATGCAGAACATGGAGATGTTTTCCCTCACACTCTTTTCTCCCTGAGCTGGGGTCTCAACCCCAGGAACTTCCACAGTAGCTTCCTGTCATGGAAGCTGTGGAACTGAGAGGGTCTGGTCAGTGTCATGAACATCAATATTCCTGGGATGCACAGATTTATTCTATTACCCTGGAAGGCCAGCCCCTCCTGCAGCCCTTGGCAACCATGTAACTAGGATTCCTTTACTGCTCCTCTGTCTAAGCGATATGGAAACCTCTGCCAGGCTGCTCTTCTCTCAGGTACCAGAGGGTCAAATTCAACCAAAGTGTCCACATGCTTGGATTGCCACAAATGTATATAAGGTTCTGTAGACAATTAAGGGATGTGGTTAGACAAAAGACCCTCAACATCTAACTGTCCTGCTTTTGCTTTAGAAACACAGAGTTGTTTTTTGCGTTTGTATTTCTTCTGCGATGCAAAAAACATGCATACATACATAAATGCATATACATGTAAATGTGTAAATAAATTTAAAAAGATGTTCTGCAAGTATTCTTTCAAATGTTATACTTTGACCCAATCTATCAGATTTCTTTGTCATCAAAATTTCCCCTTGTTACTATAGTAAATGATTAACTCTCCAGGGGTGTAAGGAGTCTTATAGTAAAAATAGGAGAGGAGGGGCAATGTTGTGGAGTGGAAAGCATGCTGATTATTGTTTCACAACATTGTTTTATCACAAAAGACTGAGAGACAAGGAAAGAAGAAATATTTAAACGGACACTTTGTTTTTTAAGGTATATCTCTTGGGAAACGTTCTCCAAATTGGGGGCTATAATAAAATACATCAAAGCACTTTACTTGTCATGTCACCCAACACCCAAAACTTTTTTAAGTCAGGGGGGAAATGCCCAGAGAAATTAAATAACCTTTTCAAAGTCACACAGCTCCTCCTGTCAAAGCTCATTTTATTTATTTTAACATCTTAATTTAATTTAATTTAATTTTTTTCAGTGTTCCAAGATTCATTGTTTATGCACCACACCCAGTGCTCCATGAAATACGTGCCCTCCTTAATACCCACCACCTGGTTCACCCATCCCCCACCCTATGACTAGCAATTGCACTACTGGGTATTTACCCGGAAGATACAGATGTAGTGAAAAGAAGGGCCATCTGTACCCCAATGTTCATAGCAGCAATGTCCACAGTCGCTAAACTGTGGAAAGAACCGAGACGCCCTACAACAGCCAAATGGATAAAGCTCATTTTAGAATGCAGTTCTCTACGAGTTCCCCATTTAGAATGCAGTTCTCTACAAGTTCTCTACTTGGTTAAACTTTTACCAGTGTAGAGCATGAGGTATTCCTGTGTGTTCCTGGTCAAATCCTGGCCAGATTTTTCCAGCTCTGCCTGCTGATCCTTTCTAGTTTATTCTCTGCACCTACTCAAGAAATATAACTCAGTGATAATGTATACACAGTCAGGTGTTCCCTTTTTCTCTCATGGAATTAAACCCTAAGGGATTGAGACCTTCTTCCATATGCACTGGTAATAGTAATAAATACTAGGTAGAAGCATTCAAGAGGGGAAAATGACCCCCTAAGTCTTTTAGAGGTTGATTTAATGTAGCAAATACAGTATGTTTCATCATAATGGTGGTTGAATTGACTATTAAAAGATTTTATAGAGATATAAAAATTGTGATATGATGTAATAGCCTTTGAAACAATCACATTATTTCAAGCTGTTAATAAAAACATTATATTCATTCTATGAAAGCATTAACATCTGAAATAGGAAAGTAAAATATTTAATATTTAAAGACTGGGATCCAACAGCCTTATAGAAGTTTCTACTTTTGCAACAAAGAATTAAAAAATTTAAGACTGTCTATCCTCCGAAGAATGTGGTATCATGAATGAGTATTTTCAAATAAAATGATACAATCCAGAAGGTTGAATTAAAAATGATTTCCAAGTTCCTTTTAAAAATTATAATGTACAATATATCTATTATTTGCTACCTAAAAAATATTTGAAAAACTTTTAATCATTGATTTTTAGAAAGTTTCTTTTCGGGGTGAGGGGCAGTGGTGTTTGTGGTGCTGGTGAGGTACTCTGTGTAACAGCCAAGAAAGATATCAGCGTCATTTAACAATAAATTCTTAAACATTTAGATTTTCTTTGCAATCCTATCATAACATGATACTAATTCTATGCAGGATATAAAGGAGACTCCTAGATGTCAGTATTGTTTAAAGTTTTTGTTGATTGATATGCTTTCCCCTTTGGATACATTTCTTATTGATATTTAAGAGCTTCAAATAAAAATCCATTGAGTGAGGTTCTTTGGCAGTCTATGGGAACCTGCTACAAACCATTGATCTTTTCTCTTGCAAGGCATGGCCCGGTTTGATTCACTGTTTTTTAATATCTAGGGAGCACTGTAGCACACAGAGTGCAGATGTATACATGAAAGGTTAGCAATTTGCTTTTACAAGGCATGTCTCGCTTAATCTGTTATACTAATGCCATTCATTGCCTCACCCTGTATGATAAGAAACTTAAAGCCACATTTAAATAATGCAGACTCACTGAAAATTCCAAAGGAAAACCCAAGTTGGAGGTATGGAGAGAAAATTGCATAATATCTTGGGTCAATAAAATCTGAGTGAATTATTTCAAAAGGTAGTTTGAACCAACAGATTTGTGTCTTCTATATACCTCATTTCCCATTGTAGCTGAAGAATGTGGAAGGTCTTTTTGTATTCAAGTCACGTAAATACAAAATCATATACATATATGGGTACAAAAGTAATTATCATGGATTGCACGGACAGTGTCATTTGCCACCAGCAGCTGTTGTCATAAGTCATTCATATTTGGACCGCAGTTAAAACAGTTATATTTTTGTGGTCATTTTTGTGGTCTAAAAACATTGACCCAATGAGTCATTTTGGAAATAATATTATTTGTAAATACCTGATGCTATTTGTTATTTCCATGGCACATGGCACACAGTGATTGAAAGCAGTGTGAGATTTTGTTATAATTACCTTGTAATGGTAAGCCTTGGCTCATAGGAGTCATGCAGAACAGCCACTGCTTAACATTATTGCATTTTAGAACTGTAAATGACCCTACTGAATGGCAAGAATGCCTACAGATTGCCTATACTCATACAACTGGAGAGTGCTGCCTTGGGATTAATTGCAGTTTTTTGATGTGGTGGAAACTTTTGCTGTAGGTATAAGGTATTCATGTGTGTGTGTGTGTGTGCGTGTGTGTGTGTGCGTGTGTGTTAAAGGAGAAAGAGAGCGAAGCAAAAACAAAACAACCATAATGAGACAGAGGAATGAAGAATGAGGAGAGATATACATTTTGGGTTTACTTACTGGAAATACCTTGCTCTCCACAGAGCAGTTTAGCCTACCAGGCACAAAAGAGTCCTCTTCTTTCAGGAAATGCCGCTGCTGCTGCTGCTGCTGCTACATTATCAGGAGCCCTATGTCTCCAAGCTGTTTTAGGAATTTAGACACATGTGTTTTCATCTGTTCATATTTACCCAAGCTTCTTTATGACCAAAGGCATTTACTTATTTCCAAATGACCAGATGGAGGTCATAACTTTTAACTTGACAAAAGTTAATTATTAGTATTCACCCTTCTGACTTCGTGTTGTGTTCAAGAGAAAGCATTATTTTGCAATGATAACAACAACAACCATAACATTCACAGTCAGTATTTGTTTAAAAGCCTGGCACTATATTAAAAAAAAAAAAATATATATATATATATATATATAAATGATGCTATGAGTATGTAATTAATAAGAACTATAAGGCAGGGACTATTACAAACAGTTTATAAGTACAAAATTGGTATATTACCAATAAGGATACTGAGGCACAGATAGTTGATATTTTGCCTAAAGCCTTATTATGGGGAATGTTCATTTAAGTGTCAAAAATTAATTTTTTGCTTCCATATCCTTTAATCCACATTCAATTAATTTTGATGTGCTACAATTTTATTTAAATTTGTAAAGATGCTCATATCAATCTGGACCTGAGAGCGCTTTCATTTCTACTGTCAATCCTGCCTATACTCTCCCAGTGAATTATTTCTACACACTTATATTTCTACAGGGACTAACTAGTTTTCCTGCCCTCTGTTACTCCAATTATCTCTCTCACCATTAACAGATTTCCCTTCCTAAAATCACAAATTTAGCTGACCTCCTAAAGCCAACAAGGGGGAGTGGAACTTATAACTTGTATCCTTGCTGGCAGCCCTGCAAACCCAATAAGCAGAGCCTTTTGGAGTCTCAACATACTTCTGTATGTCAAGGAGAAACTCAATACCTGGGAATCGACCATGAAGAAATTTCCCTAAATACACAGTAAAACTTTTTGCATGAGTATGTTCATTAGATTATCATTGTGATTCAAGTGATTATTTCCAAAAGTCCTCAGGGCTTAAAAGGATATTTATTTATTTATTTATTTAAATACACAGTAAAACTTTTTGCATGAGTATGTTCATTAGATTATCATTGTGATTCAAGTGATTATTTCCAAAAGTCCTTAGGGCTTAAAAGGATATTTATTTATTTATTTATTTATTAAAGATTTCATTTATTTATTTATTTAGAGAGAGGGAGCACACGAGGGAGAGGATCCCCAGGATCAAGACCTGAGCTGAAGAGGGCAGACACTTAAATGGCTGAGCCACCCAGGTGCCCTTTGGAAGGACCTTTAATGATGTCCCCCAAATCCATGTACTATGAGGAGTTCAATCTGTCCCCCAGTATTGATGATACTCGTGTTTCTCTGGAGCATGGAATATTTCAATGGCCTGTTTCCTCTGCATTCTTGGTTTCTACTCTGCATCTTTTCTCATAAAACTCTCTTTTTCTGTGCCACTTTTTCTCATTTTGGACCCAACCCCATCCCTTTTGTATCTTAAAATACCACTTCTCTAAAATTTATCATTAAATCTTAAAGAACTATTGTTGGAATAAGCATTTTAACTGATTTTAGATACAGCAAAGAGAACCATATACTGGTTAGTACTGGTAATAACTTAATGTGGTATTAGACATTATTGCACAAAAAATTGTTAAGCATTTTCCACTGTTTGGGGTCTCCTTATATCCCTTGGATTCTTGTTATAATTTTGAAATTCTCTTTCAAATAACTTCTTTTCTTCAGATGTTCTCCCCTTTTCCAAAAGTTCCCTGAAAGTCATCAAATTCTTTCCAACATATTTAAGCAAAGCATTGTCTTGATTCAGTAAATTTGGACTGGGAACCACAAATCCACATTTTTACCAAGGTGACATTAGGGTATTCCTGGCTTAAGCTTACTCACCTGATATCGAATCCTCCTGTTCCTCTCTCAGAAGGGCCCTGCTTTGGAAATGCATTACATAGTCACCCTAAATTAACAATTTTTCCTGCTTATTCTGAAGTAGTTGGTCCCTGGACAATGCTCTAATGCTTGTCCTTACCAAGGAAGAATGGACCACAGCTTTTCCTCCTCAAATGAGGCAGTGTGTGGCTATCATATGAAATATGAAAACAGATGCATAATGGAAAATATGAGTACGAAGTTAGAAGATGCAAAACATGTTCTCTATCTCACTAGCGTTCTTATTCATATGCATTCCATTCTTTTTCATTCTTCTGTAAGACTTATATCTACAAAAGACTTTATAGATTGGAAGCTATAACTGTTACATAAGGTCATGAGATTGAGTGGCACTTGATAACATCAAAACCTCAGTCAGGTGAAGTTGCCATGTTCATCATCCCCAGGGGTGTGAAAGAGAGATGTCCGGAGATAATCTTCATGGCTGTAAGCAGGCACTTAAATTTCAAATCATCTCAATGTGTTGTCACCATAATATAACACATGTATTAATCTATGTATTAATAAGGAACTTATATTATCTCCTTTATTTTCCAATTTGGTAATTGAATACAAAAACTGAAAATTCAAACAGTAAAAATACTTGAAGGTTTCTAAGATTAATGCCTCCTCAATGATTTCAAGGAAAAGAAATATACATATACGGGAAGTGTAAGACACTTTCTTTTATCAAATATCTTGCTATGGATTTTCATATTAATTGAATGATGTAGTTAATATATTTCCAGTAAACCTAACTTGACCTACTAAAGTGGTAATGAACCTTGCGAGATAATGCTGGTGCTGGTAAGATTGTCTTAGTGCTGTGTGGAATGAGGAAAAAAAAATGGTAGTTTTAGCTGGTATTTTCAAGAGTCTCTGTAGCATCTGGACATTATCTAAAAAAACAAAACAAACAAAAAACTATTCCTGTGATTTGTCTCAATAATAAACTCCAACAAATATCTCTTTGTTTAAAGGTTAGATAAGATTTTAACTGTGAAGAATGAGGACAGTGTTGATTGGAAAAGGATTTCATGGTGCTCCTAAATACCGATTCACCATACACGATTTCACAAGCATAGGGCTGTTCCTTATATGGACGTGATGTAGATACGGAACATGGAGTTGCATAAATATTGAATACCCAGGAGGGAATGTCACAATTTACTGCCTTGCTTTTCCTTTAGAGTTCATTTCAGTGCTTGGAGTGACACTGATTTGCTGCCTTGGGCCTGCTCTGTATCTATCTTCAGCTGCTGATCTATGGGTTAATAACACCCAGGGGAAATCTGGCCCACTGCTGAATATTTTTAGTCCTTTGTATTCTTACATTCACTGAAAATCACTATTGGCATTTTCAATTTATTTATTATGCAAACCTTTAATGTCAACCCACAAGTTTAGGTAGGACATCTTATGTAAATCATCTCTACAGCTGTGCCTTAGAACATATGACCACAAAGGGACGTATTGTCTGTGTACGACAGAGCACAGATATTTACCATATTGATAGTTTCTATAATGGCTGTGACATAAATAGTCATACCCTGTTGTATTTAAACAAGAAATAAATATACCTCTAGAAGTCATGCCAGGACTGATTTCACCATGGATTCATGAAACAGTGAAGTGTTATGGAGAGAGATTAGATTTTGAATCAAATCTTGAATTCTGTTTAGCTGTATAATTTTCTCAAGGTGCAAACATTTTCTTGTCTCTAGAATGAAGAGTATTACATCTACTACAAAATATTGTGGCAATTCTCTACTCCATCAAAAAAGAGAGCAGTCTGAATTCTAGCTCTCAGATGTCACCAGAGTGCAGTGAGAGCTGCAGGAATTTAAGACTGTGCTTCCCCACTGGACATAAACAGAGATCAAGAGGGGACCCCACATACTTAGGGTAAGAGTGTCCCTCCCTAGCCACCCAACTTCTATTTGCAGCAATTAAAAAGATTCCTAGATATGCAATCGTCCCTTCAACTCCTTTATATTCAAATCCTCACCAACATTGTATGCCTTAAATTCATGAGAACTTGTGTCATTTATGGCTTTTATCCCCATTTGTATCAACTACCAAATGAGATTCTAGATTCCCAAATAGCTCATCTTCACATTATAACCTCCACATAATTAGACACATCTGTTCTAGTATTCCTATCTCCTGAAAATTTTCTACTCTATCCTCTGGAACTCTTAGTCCCTCATCAGCAAAACCCCTTATATTAATTCATTATCTTCTCTAAAAGTCCCCTTTGTCTCTGCTCTCTAACTGAAATGTGAACAATGATTTTCCTGGATTCTTTCAGAGATGGTTGAGTTGTTTCTTTCCCTGGTCCTCATAACTCTTGGCCTGGAGTCAAATTGACTCCACTTGTTTCTAAACTCGTACTTTGAATCTCACTTCATTACACGTATTTCTCACATTTCTCACATTCCCATCTTTGCAACCGCCACCTTGCTCCCCATTATCCCTTCATTATATTAACCCTTAAACTTTTGCTGTTCTTAATTATTGATAATTTGAATAAACAGATCCATAATCTTTGTAATCTATTCACCTTTTCAGCTCCTTGAATTGTGTTATTCCAATAATACTGTCTTTCAACTTCTTTCATCTCTCACGGACATACTGAGACAATGGACAATAACTGCGCACTGGAATATACCTGTCAAGATGGGGTAGGTTAGGCACAGTAACGAACAATAAGGTTCATGCTAATAAACAATAAGTGTTTATTTATTGCTCACACAAAGCCTGCCATGTTTCCAGGCAACTCTCCAAGGCACCCCTCTCCATGTGCTTGCTCCATGTTGTGCTTCTGTTAACTAGTGCATCCATGATTGCTACATCATGGGAGACAGATGCTCACACTGAAAATTAAACCTTTCCATCTGTATTATGTGCCTATCCAGAATCACAATGTCATGCATACAACTCTCTAACCACTCCCTCCAATGTTCACAGCTTGCTCCCTTTAAGATGCAAACCTCATCATTTCTTCAAGTACAGTGTTACCGAAATTCACTGATGTCACAACATTGTCACTGTATCTTTCACTTCCAAGATACCCCTTTTTCCTCATTCAAACACAGCTTAAATTCCATGGTAAATCATTCACACTTCTCTCTCTACACCCTCATCTCCTTTTCTGCTTCTTCCAATATTCACAGTTGTTTGCATTCTCAGTCCTGCTTAAATATGTTTCCTTATATACTTCATACTTTTTTCTAGGTCTAGAGAATACAAACAGCTATATTTATTGGCTTAACTTTGAATTTATCACTAGAAAAATCAAGTGAACTTGTAATGCTGTCTGGTAATAAAACTGTAATTCTTTAGTTTGTTAACTCTTCTGCTTACCTAAAATACTGTTTATTTTACTCCAGTTCTCTTTTCTTAAGACACGAAAAAACAGGGGCTCTTGGATGCCTCAGTCAGTTAAACATCTGACTCTTGATTTTTTGGCTCAGGTCATGATCTCAGGGTCAGGATATCGAGCCCTGCATTGGGCTCCACACAGGGTATGGAGCCTGCTTAAGATTCTTTCTCTCCTTCCCCTCCTCTAAAGAAAAGACATAAAACATTATTTCCTCACCCTCAAATAATAACTGCTTTTATTTCACAAAGGGAGGCGACCTCATCATAAAAGAACTTCCTCAAATTCACATCATTCCACTTGTCGACCTACTATCATCAGTATTCATACTCCTGCCTTCTAATCCATTTCTGAAGAAGAAAATTTTCTGCCTTCATCTGATACCAAGCTCGTTCTTGTGCACTAGATTCTTTTATATACTGGGGACAATTTTTTATGGTTCTCTTTCCTTTGTCCTATAACTACAAATTCAGTTTCCCACTCTATCTTCACAGTGTATGAAACTGTGATTGGACTTCTTCTCTAACTGAAAATTCTGTTGCTTTTTCCTTTAATGCAATTTTAAAATAATTTTATTTTTAGTCCCTTACTTTAACATACACAGTTTGCTTCTTGAATCCTTGTGATCTTCTTCTAACATGTCTCCAGTCCTCCAGTGGCATCTGCCAGAATACAACTAACGCTCATCACCTTTACTACTACCACCATCTCCAAGTCACCATCAGATTTTGCCTGGAAATATTCTCTCACCTCCATGGAATAGTGCAGTAGGATGTTAATTGGGCTTATTCTTGGTTTGTCTGCCTCCCTTAGTTTATTTACGACAGAATAGACATCATGCTCCTTTTAAAATGAAAGTATATTTAGGTCATTCTTTGGCACAAAGCCTTTCTATCTGAACACAATCTAAGCTTCTTACTGCAGCCTTGTAGGTCCTACTTCATCTGGCTTCCACCTGCCACTCTGCCTCACCTCTTCCTGTTCTGCCCCTCCCTCATTCCTGTCTGCACTGTCCTACAGCAGCTACTTGAACCTGCCAGACATGTGCTATGTCTCGGTTCTTTCCATAGTTTTTTCCTTCTGCCTAATATCCCTTTGGATATGCCTTTGGCCCACTTCCTCATCTGCTTCAAGTTTTTGCTCAACTGTCACCCTCTCAATAAGGCCCACTCTGGGCACACTGTTCTCACTCCCCTTGCCACTAACAGCCCCCTGTCCAAGCTCTGGATTCTAGAATATTCCTAACCTTCTGATTACATAACTTACTTACCTATCCTGTGTATGCTTACTTTCCTCTAAACCTGATGTAAGTGCCATGAAGGCTGAGAGTTTTGTTTGTTTACTGGTTTATTATCTTTGTGGCATTGAACTATTAACTCAATAAGTATATATTCAATACATAATCATGTAAATAAAATCTGCTATTCATGTCACATCTTACAGACATTATATTAGATTCTTTTCCCTTAAAGTAATACAATTCTCAGAACTTTACCGTAACATATATAACAGACTCTCTCTAAGGATCTTCTCATCCTAAAGGTGCTGCCTACTCCTCATATGTCTTTTCATGGCATTTATCATGTCCTTCTGTGTAATAACAGTAAATATTTTTATTAACATAATAATTCTTATTACAATCTCTGTGTTAATAGTAACTAGTTACCTGCCCATCTTTTCCATGGGGCCCTGAGTTCTTTGACTGTAGCAATCTTGTTTGTTTGTTTGTTTTTTCAAACTATTCCAGCACAGAGGGGCATAGTGCTTGGTATATCACATAATCAGTTTACGCTCTTAGGATATGTGAAATACAATCAAATTATATATCACATGTAAACAATGCAATAGCCATGAGGAGTGTCAGTTCTACTCTTGAATCCAACCCTCTATGGAAACTACGGACAGCAGATTGCAGTAACTTTCCCAAGTCACAAAGTAAGTCAGCAACATGGGAGAAAATTTGTCCCAGATTATCTGACTCCAAGGCCAGTAATGGCAAGTGGGATATTTCCCTATTTCTTGCACACCAGGAGGGTCAACACACATCTATCCTTTTAGGGAACACACTGTGCAGTAAAAGCCAAATAAGGATTATCCCCAGTGTGGGTGAGGTATTTTCACTTGGCCTTTCCTAGCTTCAACAGCCAGTTTCAACAGATAGAAATATGGTTTTTCTGTGTTTCTGTTAAAAAATGTTGGTAGATTCCCTTACTTGGCTGATTTCACTAGGAAACACACCCATTCTGTGTCATTCTTCTAAAAGATTTTAGGAATATGTATAAGGCATGAAGACAACATTAAGAATTCAATTCCTTTTTTATATTGTTCTAGCAAAGCTTTACCTCTTAAGTTTTTAATAAATTGGAACAGTAAAATGTTTAACAGACATATTTATAATATTTAATTAACATAAATACAATTTTATAAAATTTTACATACATATACACCTGTGAAATCACCAGAACAACAAAGATAGTGAACATGTCCATTATCCCCCACAGTTTTCTTATATCTCTTTGTGGTTTTTTTCTTCTAAGAATTTAATTCTTTTTTAATTCACAAGAATTTATAGCCCACTAGAATGAAAGATTCAGAACAGTCCCATAGAGGAATGCTTAGAGCTCCCAGAGATGTAGACACAGCATCAAAAGTTGAGGATTAAGAAGATCCAGTGTAAAGATGATGCAAGGAATCAACCCAGAAAGCAAGAATGCAGAGGAATCATTTTTAAAATCCAGAAGTTATGAGTAAAAGTCAAAGAAAAGGGATGATTTGGATAAAGGACTGAAAAATGGAAATGTAGCTTCAAGAGGAAAACTGACAGTTTCAAGTCATTTTTTGGTCAAATATTTACGTAACAGTATGTAAAAAGGAAGTCTGGTGCTGGGGTAAAGTGTCCAATGCAATCTATTTCCTAAATTAATTTATGGTATGATTAGACTTCATTGAACAATTGGCATTTTAACAGATCATGAAGGTTAATAGGAAATAAACATGAAATGATGGCAAGATGGGCACTGTGAACTAAATGAACAGTTTAAGAAGAACTCAGAGTGCAGAAACGCATGGCTTATAGAAGCAACGTCAGGGGCTCACTGTGACAATCAAGGATGTATGGAAGGGAATAGGCAGGTGGGATCAGTTTTGAAGACAGAATTGTGTTCATTGACACATCTATATTCACTTTTACTATTTTTTTTCCATGAACCTGACAAGGTAGGAGGTTCAAATGCTTTCTTATCTCATTACCATGGAATTGGGGCTACAGATACCATCCTTAATTTTTTGAGCCTATTAACCAAAATGTAATGGGCTGAATGGTCACTCCCCAAAAGAAAAGATACATCCATGTCCTAATATGCACAACCATTGAATATTACCTTATATAGCTAAAGAGTAAATATTACCTTATATAGCAAAATATGTGATTAAGTTAAGGATTTTGAGAGGAGGAACCTATATTGGATTATCCTTGTGGGCAGCAAAAATAATTATAGGTGTCCTTATTAGAGGTGGGTAGTGAGAAATAAGACAAACACAGAGAAAAGGATATAGGGACATAGAGGAGAAGGTGATAGGAAACAGAGTAGAAAGACATATAGCCATAAACCAAGGGATGTTGACATCCACAAGAAAATGGAAGAAGTAAGGAAAAAAATCTTCCCTAAGCCTCCAGGGAGAGCTCAGCAGTCCTGCTGACATCTTTATTTAAGACTTCTGCCTTCCAAAGTTGTAAGAGAAAAAAAAAATCTTTTATTTTAAGTCACCAAAAACTTGTGATAAGTTGCTGTGGAAGCCTTAGGAAGCTAACATATAAGAGAAATGTCCATTTTTTTCTCCCTTAGGGTAGAAGATTTGGGACACAAGAGAATGTGTCATTGTGCTAAATGCTAAGTGAACATTATTGTGGCAAAGCATTAATATTTATCAGGATATCTACAGAGCAAGAATATTACATACAATTTGAAAGGGAAATGAAAATGACTATTTGACTGCAAGGGCTAATAGTCTATGATCTTACCATTTAGACATTATTCATAATTCGAAATTATTGAAAAGCCTACCTATATCTGGTCATGTGCATTTTCTTTACAAGTTTTTGTTTCTATTGTAGCCACTCTCTAGAATTAGACTGGAAATCCCTCATGATGTAGATTAGATGTTAAGACTGTTGTTGCTACATATACACCAAGAGTATATGAGTAAGTTCATTACTTACATCATGAGGCTTTATAGGAAGGCTGGGCGAGCCCCCAAGCTGATCCAAGTTGCTTGAGAGAGCAGAGAGGATACTGGCTTCAGGGTTTTATGGTAATTAGGTCGTGGGTTCACGGTGAGGATTCTGTGTGGGGCAGGGACTTGTGTTCTTTAAATCTCCTGTCATCAGCAAAAGAGGAAACCAGGATTTCTCATCAGTTTGCCTGGATGCAGAGCAGCAGGGGTAGAGGAAGGCATGAGACTTAAAAGCTGTTGGCGGTCAAATAGTTTTTAAAAAATGGAATCGGATTATTATAGTGTCCGTAAAATTAGTTATTAAATGTAGTAAATAATGGTTGTTACTTTTTCTTTATTCCTTCTTCCATAGTAGTTGATTGTTTATCATGGTCCATTTTATCCTCAGTATATTTTCTTCCGTTTCCTCTGACTATGGATTAAGCCATCCACACCCTTGGCATTCTAATTAACTAATTGAAGTAAGGAGATCTGGAATTAGCTTATAAATGATGAGCACAACTTCCCCGGAATCAGGTGGTCTTTGACTTTCTCATGTTTGAACATGAATGTTTATACTCAGACTTATGCATTCATCAAAAACTCAACTAATCTGGTAATCTGTAATTATGTGGAAGATGAAACCTTTCTGTCCTATCTTGAAAGTAGGTATTGCAAGGTGGCTGGCATAAATATGTACCTGATCAAGTGAGAGGTCTTTGGGGTGTAGGATTCCAATTTTATATAATGATGTTCAGGCACTATCTGATGCCACTCTATGTTTGATCAGCCTCAGAAGGTACCTGAGGCACTTTGCTATCTTCTCTAATAGCTGTCGCATCAGACAAGTGATTGTATCTCCTTGGGAAAGTAGGAATGAAGAAACTGACTTTGTATTCCTCAAAGATTCTGAACTTGTCTGATTTAAAGCAAAATAGATGGTTAGGCTATCTTGCTGTATATAGTGATGCTGTAGTAGAACTTTGTCAAGAGACATGAGTTAAATAGATTGCTCATGGAGTGGTTTCTATAATTACATGGTGTGAATATCAAAATGGGTTTATACACTGCACTTCACATCACCATTCTTGTTGCTATAAAAACATTTTATTAACCTAAAAGCAAATAACTGACATTTTAATGCCCAACACCACAGTAAAATGACATTTATAATAATACCCAGTAAATCTATAAAAGTCTTAACTACACTAACATAATTAAATTGGAAGGTAGCAACAACAATAGAATACAGGATGCCTATTAATTTCATCCATTTACAAGCAAGGAAACACTCCAACTTTAGAACTGAAACAAATTATATATATATATACACACACACACATACATACACAAAAATATCGTGCATTTACATATCTTTATCCTTTAAAACATTTACTTTTATAGGAAAAAAGTTATATTTAGACATTCCTCAATATTCAGAAAGAGGGAAGGACATCAATAACACATTTTTAAAATTTTGTATTTTCTCTTTTAGTAAATTGTTGATCCCTTTTTTTTTTCATTTTGCAGTCTTTATATAGGTAAAACCTATATTTTGCTTTTTCTTTTAATCTTATATATTTTTTGTAATTTTTATTTTGTAACATTCATATTCTCATGCTAGTGATTCTTGATGTTTACCCCTAGGTACATTTTTTTCCCAAAAAGAAAATTAGAAAAGATGAATAACATGAATCCACAGTGAATATTCAGAGAGCTTAATAATTATACATAACTGAGGGGAAAAAGCCATAGGAATTTCCTAAGTAGATATTGGCCCATGAATTCATAGGCATTAATGGATAAAATTATTACAACTCACTGAAGGTATAATCACTTAGAAACTCATACATAATTTGGGAGGGTCTGTGGTATAAACAAGAACATCCTCACTCTCTTACTTCTTACGGATTGTACCTGAAATGATCACATAAAATATACACTATATCCTTGATTCTATTTTGTTTAAGCACAGCTACATTATGTAAGAGAGGAAAAATACTGTTGATAATATATTAAACATTCTAGACTTACATACTCACAGAACTTTAGAACCAGAAAGGAGTCCATAGTCTCTCATGGTTCTGAGGGTTTTGAAGGGGCAGGGGGTGGGAGGTTGGGGGAGCCAGGTGGTGGGTATTATGGAGGGCACGCATTGCATGGAGCACTGGGTGTGTTGTAAAACTATGAATTCTGTTACGCTGAAAAGAAATGAAATTTTTAAAAAAAGTAAAAAAAAAAAAAACAGAAAGGAGTTAGCAATCACATAATTTAAGAGACCGATTCACAAAAAAAGGTGTAGTGACTTGGTGAATGGCACACATTGATTTTGTGGCATAGCTAGGGTTTAAAATCTTGTGGTTTAACTTTATTGATCTTTCAATAACTTAGACCTATCCATTTAACCATGTTTAAGTTCTGTGCTATTACATTTCATTTATCGAGAAATAAATCAAGGCCCAAAGAATGTTTTTACATAAACCAACATTTGAAGAAGATAACTAGAATATATTTGAAGAGAGAATTGCTGACTAGAGATAAAAATGAAGACAATTCTAGACAGAACTTAGTTTAAAGTGCTAAATATTATTCAAATTATCATTTTACCCTTTCTACCTATGTGTCATATATCCATTTTCTTCCTGGTCTTATCTAAATCAAGCAGGAATGTGGCTTGAAAATGGGTAAAAAGTAAAGAATGGGAGGAAAGAAGAAAAAAAACAGAAAGGAAGGATGAAAATGTTGGGGAGAGAGGGAGAAGGAGGGAATGGGAAAATACGTAGAAGTCTTTGACCCTATCTCCAGAAAAACATCCACATGCACGCAGACACACATATAAACATTTGAATAAAATTAAGGCAGTTCCTATAAACCCATAAATCACAGATTAAGAGATGCTTTCATTTTACTTAGTTGATCAAAAAATCCCAATGACTCAAATGTTTAATAACTGTATGATAATTGAGAGTGCATAAACCATTGTCCCACCTATTCAAGTCTAATTACAGCATTCAGGATTCTCTACATTCGTCCTGACTTTTTTCTGCCTAGTCCTATTTGTGAGACCATCAGCTTTTGTATTAATTAAAAAGTGAGATTCTGAAAGAATGTTCTTTCACATTTTTCACTATGACTCATTATATTACTGTTTATGACCTCATTAATTCTTAGCATTTAGAGTTCCTGATACATAGTAGTTACCCAGCAAATATTTGCTGGATAATGAGATAAATGAATAAATATATAAGTAATAAAGCCATATTAGGGACTACTTTAAACTGTGTAGTGCATTTCAAATCTATCTCAAAGTCATTTATGGTTAAATATTTGAATGTAGGTTTAAACTTTGCAATCTTTAACTATATACCCAATGATTCACTTAACTTCTTTAGGCTTCCGTTTTCTCATCAATAAACTGAAGATATAGGTCTAGTGGATTATTTTAGCAATTAAGCAAAACATAAATATTGAAAGACACGTTTCAAATTACAGATTTCTAACTGACGGTGGTGATCATGTCGGTATCCTATACTATGGAGGTCGTAATGGACAGCCTGCATGCCTAGTATGATTGGTTTGTAGGCTTTTTTGGTTTGGCTTGATTTTGGGTTCTCATACTCAACACCTCAATAAATTAAGTAGGCATTGAAGAATTGGAATATTTTGCATAAAAATCCCTATTCTAGTTCTCTTTAAAAAACAGAATAATGTTTGAAAACATTTCAGGAAGGAAGGTGAACATATATTCTCCACTCTAGGGTATCTTCACAGTCCATTTCAATGGACTTTTCTGAATTTGAATTTGTAAGCCTCAGGCTCATTTGACCGCAGGAACTCAAAAAGCACCACAGAAACCTTGTTTCTCTTGATCTCTTAGGTTGGCTTTCAAAATCTGGTCTGATTCCCTCATATGCAATACCAGCATGACCCCTGTAGACTTTTGGGTTTGCAACCTCTTTTCTGTAGTATTTTCCTATAACGGGTGTCAAATACATGTTCATTCAGTATAAATCTGGTATGATTTGAAGGCCTCAAGGAGACATTGTCCCTGCCATAAAATTCTGTACAAGCTGGGAATTCTGCTAGCTCTAGATTCATTCTGTTAATTTAACATTTTGATTCCCATTATATTGCAAATATCATCGGGAAAAACAGTGCTTAGTTTTCAATAATTCATATAGTAATGCTAATAATTATTGAGTTTCACGTTCTTTGTAGCATTTGATAAACAAAATTATTCTGTCTAATGCCAAAGCTATTGCTTTTTAATTGACTGACTTCTTTCACATTCGAATCTAGGAGATCAAACACCAAAACATGATCTCTTTTCCTTGCTCAGGTCAGCTTTTCTCCATGTAGGTACATTCTCATGCAGACACTCTTCCAGAGGGTTCTGGGAAGCACCAGGCTTTTAACTTCCAATGGGAGGAACATGCCATTTTTTCAGTATCTCATAAAGTCATTATAAGGATGAAAAAACTGAACGCAACAGGGCACCCGGGTGACTCAGTTGGTTGAACGTGGAACTTGATTGCAGCTGGGGTCACGATCTCCTGGTCATGAAATGCAGCCCCATGTTTGGCTCGGAGCTCGAGGTAGAATGCTCTTGGGATTTACTCTGTCCCTCTCCCTCTACCCTTACCTCCCACTTGTAAGCCCCCTTTTTCTCTCTAAAATAAATAAATCAAATCTTAAAAGAAAATCAAATGCATGGAAAACATTTAGAACACAGCCTGGTGTGTAATAAGCATTTATTTGTTATTATAATCACCCAAGCAAAAATTTGGGGCTTCAGTGGTACTGGTCTAGCTGGGATTATATGTCTATATCCAGGTACCTACACTTCTATTGGTCAGATTTCAACTCAGTTGCTGAGGAGTGGAATCCAGCCCTCTGAGACCTTTCGGAATAGGAGAAAGGGAAAACTGGGAATCATAGTTATATTATTAAAAAGGAGAAGAAAAGGAAGTTATGCAGGAAAATGTTTATTTTAACAAATATATATATTTCATACTATATACATATGTTAAATGTGTAACACCTATCTATCTACTATCTATCCATTTATGTAACTATCTATCTATATTAAATCTCCAGCATGGAGAGAAGACTAATTCCAGCATGTGTGCGATTTCTTCAAAACAGGTCCCAAATGCAAGAGAAACTTATTCTCTATATGAAACATTGACATAAATAGGAATGTGCATAGATATCAATTTACAGTACCAGTTTTTGAGCAGCATTGCACTTCCGTTTCTGCTTTTCCACTTTAAGAAGACTATCATTACATTTGCAGATAATGAGATTTCAGGGGATTCCATTATCTTTTGGCAGCCAAAATGAAATACACATTTCATCACCATCTTAAACCTGAAGGAAGCTAATGGCTGGATCCTGACCTCCTGTTCTTGATGTGGAGATATGCAACATCCTCTAAACATATGGATTAGTATTTGGGGAATATAGCATATGTAATGGTAGCAAGAGTCAGAACACACACTTTATAGATCTGTTAGGTGTAGAGTTAAGTTATGATTCAATAGTGATTTATGAAACAGAAGCAAACATTTCCCTAATATCCTGCACAGGCATAAACTACCTTATTCTTCTCCAGTTACTGGAAAAGTTACTTTTAGTTCAATAAAGCAAGAGATTCGCTGCAATGTGGACATACTGATTCTGAATCCAACATTAGGGCACACCTCCCCACCAAAAAAATGTAAGCGTATCTTGTATCTATTTGGAGCGTTGTTCAAACTGTGTGTCATTGTGTGTCATTGTGGGAAATGACACTATTTATGGATCTTGAAAAGTACCAGCAGAGCTTTAGTTGAATTTATTTTAACATTGTAATCCATGTATTTATATGTCACCTTTTTTTATTATTCAAAGCTGCTATCAAATTTAAACTTAGCTATTTCCATTTTACTAAAATAAAAGCATTCCTAAGTACACACCTGATTTTAAAAAATGTATTTAATGGATTAAGAAGATAATCAACACAAGTGTCTAATTGATGTTAAGATAGAAGTTGTAAAAAATTAAAAGATTTTTTTAACTGAAATATCATGGTGTTATAGCCTTTGATTATTATTTCAGGTAGCATTAAGAAAACCAAGGATTTGTTGGGACGCCTGGGTGGCTCAGTCAGTTAAGCGGCTGCCTTCAGCTCAGGTCATGATCCCAGAGTCTTAGGATCGAGTCCCACATCAGGCTCCTTGCTCAGCAGGGAGCCTGCTTCTCCCTCTGCCTCTGCCTGCCACTCTGTCTGCCTGTGCTCGCTCTCTCTCTCCCTCTCTCTCTGACAAATAAATAAATAAATAAAATCTTTAAAAAAAAAAAAAAAAAAAAAAAAACCAAGGATTTGGGATGCCTGGGTGGCTCAGTTGGTTAAGCGGCTGCCTTCAGCTCAGGTCATGATCCCAGGTCCTGGGTTGGAGTCCCGCATCGGGCTCTCTGCTCAGTGGGGAGCCTGTTCTCCCTCTGCCTGCTGATCCCTCTGCTTGTGCTCTCTCTCTCTCTCTCTCTCTCTGTCAAATAAATAAAAATCTTAAAAAAAAAAAAGAAAATCAAAGGTTTATCGTTTTATACTTTCTTATAAGCACAAATTGCAGTGAAAGTATACTTGCATATTAGGGAAATGCATTCAGCTACAACTTCTCTTTGATTAGGGTTCTTTTATTAAAGATACTGTTTCCTTTTTCCCCTGTCCTGAAGTATTTACAAGTATGCAACTTATTATTCTAAACACATATTAATCCTCTCCAAAAGCAAGTCAAACCTATGTTTTAAATCATTGAAATAAAATTTTCACCATTAACTCCCACCAAGTCTAGCATATGGACACTCAGCATAGAACATTTTTATTAACAATTTGTAAAGCCCTTATATTGGCTGGTTTTAGGCTGAATAACGGCTTTTATGTCTATCGTTCTTTATAGATTATAAAACACTTTTATATGTGTATTTTCCCCAGCACCTGTGTCACTTCTGTGAAATTAAATAAGTATTTGAGGAGGTATCTTGCAGGCTCATAGTTTGCATTACCGATTGCTGCCAGCCACGCACTCACGGTTAAGAATCCATGTGTCTGCCTGAGCATCTACCACACAGTGATATAAGAAGGGACTCAACCTTTGATTAATACACCCAGAAGATATTCTATTATTTCAGTCATTTAGCTTAGTTCTCAGTGTTTCATATTGAAAACTAACACTTCTTTTTCCACTTAGGATGACTGAGTGAAGGCAGTAAAATTTGCGTAGAAATGATTCATGCAAGAACATTGCTTTTCAAAACGTACTCATATGTCTGTTAAACATTAATTGACATGACTGTAATCTTTACAGCACTCTACTGAGTGACTAGTGCTGTTAACAAGTAAACTATCATCTTTGCATACTTACTGTAAATATTTTCAATGATTTTGATTATTTGATTCCTCTTGGATACTTAGGGAAATTTGTGTCCATTTTCTTTAAGGCACAGGGAATAAAGAGCCTGCTTCTATCTGGCATCACAGATATTTTCAGTTTTCTTTTACCTCTCATTAATAAGATAAAATACATCTACAGATAAATATGCAGCAATAATGTATGAGTTTTATCTGAGCTTCAATATTAACATGATCAAATAGAGGAAAAAAAAAACCTTGTGAACTAAACTCATCTGCCATTAATAAACCCCATCTGCCATTTTATGGCACATACACAAACTGCTATAGGAAGATGCCAAGACAATTTAGAATTTCCTTCTACAAGGGCCTGAGCCAGAACTAATTTCATTCAAAGGATAAATGAGCAAAGTATTCCTTTGCCAACTGACAAAACGTAATGATTCATGATTAATGGAGCCTTGTTTTTTTTCTTCGAAGACCTCTTCTTTCGGCTTGGCGATCCTGTAATCAGTGCGGGAGAACCTGAAACTTTAAATGTGAGGGCAGCAAATCTGATCTATATTTTATGGTTAGGATTGGTTCATTATTAGCAAAGAGAATGATTGATGATAGAAAATATTGTCTTTTGAACCTTGTAGGGCATATACTAAAAATATTTTAAAACATTCATCTGCCCTATATGAGACAATATTAAGCTTCTTAGGAAACAAGTTTTTGCTGCTAAAATGTTTTCGCTCTAATGATCAAATCTAATTACTTAAAATACCATTAAGGGTTGTTGATTCAATCACTTGTGATTTGTTTTTTTAATTATAAAATTGGAATCACTCTGACAGAATTAGCAGTCTTTTTAGTGTTAGCAGTAGAGTAAAACAATAGCTTGTATATTGTTAAATAATTAAAAATAAAGACACTCCTGATGGAAAACAATAAAGTGCTCTATTTTTATCCCTAATAATGAAGGTAAAGAAAATGATTGAGAAAAAAGTTAATCAACATTCATTTCTTTACCACCTTCATCATCTGTAATATTAGTGCCCACTGTGTGTGAGTATTATTTCTTAGAACTATTTCTTAGACTATTACCAGAGTAATAAGGTAAATCTCATTAGTAATCTATTCGGGTTTCTCCTTTGACCCTGGGTAAATACTTAATGTCATAGTACACTACTGCCAGCTTTAGTCAGTGTAATTTATCTTGCTGTTAAATAATGGGGAGATTTTGTAAACATGAGATCAATAAAAATGTGAAAATGCATTGATCACATGGTGAAAGGATATGAAAGGATGATTACTAGGTTGAATAAAGTTATATTCATAAGCTGTGTAGACATTATGATTTAAAGCCAAGAAATGGCCACATTTAACAATACCTCATGAAACAAAATTATAAGATACATGCAAGAACTTTATTGGTTAATAAAACTCTTGCCTGAATAATTTTCATAGTTATAAAACTTACATTGATGTATATTAGCCTGTTATCACATTAAACATCAAATAAAACTAAAGCATACTATATATTAGAATAGGCCATATGAAATTGAGTAATTCTAATTTTTTTCACTGCAAAAATGACAAGGTTATTTATTCAAAATATAAAAGGAGCAATGCAATTTCTAGTTCTGTTAAGGGAGAAGACACGTACTCTAATACATGTAAGGTGTTTGGAATAGTAACTGACGCAATCTATTCACTCAATATGCTAGTCCTTATTATTTTATCATCATCATCAAAGAGTTAACAGGAACAAGTGGCAGAATTTGCAATATAAATAGCAACAGTATCAATGGAATATCTCATAGAATATTCAGTGACAGTGAAGAAATGGTTATCCACACCCGGAAGAACTCCTATATGATATGGACAGTAGTTTCCAGTTTTGAGGTTCTTGCATCAATAAAATGAGATCGTGTGTAAAATGCTACCAGGACAGTGCCTGACACATGGTAAACTCTAAGAAAACAAAAAGTATCTGTTCTTTCGTTTTGAATAATGTTCATTAAAACCTTCTTTTTCTCAGGACCTGGACATGTTATGCTTTTGATGTTAATAAACTACATGCCAACTTAATTTAGCGTATATTGGAACTTGAAGATGGTCTCATTGGAAAAATAATAGACAATATTCATATTAAAATTCATATTGGGAAGCTATTCAATTTTTGCATTGAGTGGCTAGAACTAATGATTATTATATTGATGTTACGTGTATCAGAAGAAGCTTCACTAAAGTTTGTAAGCTAAGATGGGCATTGCTGGAAAGTCAATAGTTGGCGGGTTCAGATACAGTTAGTTCTCTTGTTTGTCTCAGTAGTTACTATGTTTTAATTTAAGCCAAAAAGTGAATGGGCTCCAGAGACTTTCAGAGTGGTGGTACAGCTCAAAAAATTAAAACCTAATATTAAATCATTATAAACCCTAATGTTCCCTAAAAGGTTTTCACTTTTGTGGTGTTTTTAAATGTTTTTTTTCTTAATTTCTTTAAGAAGAAGTTATTATTTTGCAATCTAGCAGTGTATGTAGAGTGCTTTGTGGAGCAAAGTGTGTGGATGTAAAGAACTCTGCACCTGTGTGAATGTGTGAATAAAATAGTAAAAAATGTTTCCTTTCCCTTTGTCTTTCTATACTTTCACTTCCATTCCTTAACGTATGCAAAAGGCATTTAATTTTCAGTTAGAATTTCTGACATTATTCTAATTCATCTGACACTTTAAATATATAAGCTGTTGTTAGCAGTTCTAAATTGGTTATTGAATTAAATGACTTTTAATTATTCTATTTCAAATTTTCCACTTTTTCAACTACTCACCTAAGGTTTAATGACCATGATGGCAGGGAATGTGTTCATCATGAATACAAAAGAAACAGGAAAGAAGGAACGACTTTAAACCTGATCATTAAATTTTAAATATCGAGATTCTCAAGACATATATAATTCCATTCAGTTCATGATGCAAATGAATAAATCAGTACTTTAGTTCTGAGTATATGTGTTGAGTGAGAATCTTTTGAGAAACATCATCGGTCATGTTAACTCACAAAATTTTGGAGTTAACTATGTTTTTTGAACTCCAAATAGGATAAACATTGACTCTGGTGACCAGTGAACAAAATTTCCCTTTTCTGGGTGGCCTGTGGTATTTTATTTTTCCACATTTTTTTTGTCTTGAGTTTTTTTCCACATTAAATACATATTGAACATGTTGGTATAATATTGTTGATTCAATTTAATATCGACTCATATTTTTCATCAGTTTCCATATTTTTAGTGGTAAATACATTTCCCTAATTCCTTCACAAAAGTAACTAAAGGCAAAAGACTGATCTGATATGATTCATCCCCAAAATGTTTCCTCTGAAGATGCCATGTCCTGTGGCTGGTTGGAGAATTAGATAGCTGATTAGTGTAGAGATAGTTTATACTGCAAGAGATGAGAAAAAGCATCCAATAGGTAACCCCAGAATTTCAGGCTAAGCAATTAATAACAAAGTCCTCCCCTTAGGACCTTTCCCCCTCAGAAAATGCTTCTACTAAAATCTATTCCTAAATAAAGTCTCGCCAGGGGCACTTCTTTCCCACACACATCACAAATATACAAAACTTTCCTTTATAACAGATTCCTTGATTGGACCTAATGCATTCTGAAAAAGAAGGGTGGAGATTAAGAAGAAAAGAATCACTGCAAAGAGCATGGGGGTGTCTCCCCATTTAGCAAAACCCACAAGGCTATCTTCTTGCCTTTTTTCCGAACTATATTCTTTGCTCCTGCGATTTCCATCAGAAACTCCTCCTCTCTTCTGAGGATGTCTCTTTTGTTCACATGCGTGGCTGATCACATAACAGAAATTGAGGCTGAAGCCAAGTGACAGGGCAACTGAGTCTGGATTTTCAGTCTTCCATTTTGTACTCTGTGGTGCCAGGTCTTTGATATGTGGAGACTTGGTCAGAAAAATGAATGGCTTTCCAATATTGATCTTATTTTATTCTTCAGTCTATCAGTCCAAAGGAAAAATATTAAGCATGGGGGAGAAATAACAAATTGTGAATATAAAATAAAACAGCCATAAGGGAAGAAAATTTTCATTTGTATAAAACTTCATAAAGATTTTATGTTACTTCTTAATCTTTCAGCAGTTACTAGGCTAAGTACTCATTTGTTCTGAATGTATTACATGGCAAGATACTTATGCTAACTCTAAAACATACAAATTAAGCCTCTTTGCAGAACTAACAGTACTCAAGGAGCACCTGATGGAACCATCATTATTTAATAAGCAATATGCTCATTATCATTAATACACAGGGCTTTTGTTTGTTTATTTCAACAAAACTCCTTCATTAAAAGCACTTAAGTGAATTTAGAATCTGTGAAAAAAATACTCTCTGTGCAACCCTAGAGGGAGAAAGAGACTCTATTTTTATCACGACGAGGGTTAAATTGAAAGATAAGATGTTGAAAAAACAGGTTATCAAAGAATGGTATAAAGAGCGTGAACATTTGCTTTTCTTCACTTATTTATCTATTCTTTCAGTAGACGTAGGTAGAATATCTGCTGAATGCCAGACATTGTGTTAAGATGCTGAGGGAGGTGTAGTCTTTTATCCTATTAAAAGGACTTCCTTGGACGTCTTATCATTTGATAATACATGCTTTCTGTAGTAAGGCAGATGATAACCAAAGCCCATCTACTTTTTCAGTGAGTTTGGTGGATGTGTGTATCTACATGGAGTTCAGACAGATGACAGTGAAGTCTGGGCTACAAGCTAGAGGTCCTTGCCCTTGATATAATGTCATTTTTTTATTTGCTTGGTAACCTTGAGACATTATAAACTTGGCTTTTCTAATTACTTAAGTGTTTAAAGCTACCAAAGTATTTTGTTTAAAAAAAAAAAAAAGGTAGAAAGCCCTAAGGGTTTGTTAAAGAGCAGACCTATGAATAAATTACCAAAAAACTTTGAAGTATCCTGCCTTTCCAACTCTTGGTTGTTATTTATCATCATTTTAATATTTATTATAATTTATGCCTCCTCCTATGCCCAGAATATAAGTTCCAAGATGTGAAGGTTATTTGTATATTGTTAAATGATGTATCCCAATTTCCTGAACAACATCTGGGATGTAGGACTGAATAAATACTTACAGAATAAAAGTTGGATGCAACCCATTTGTGAGATTTGGGTTATGTAGTAGGACACGTTGGGTGTTAGCAGTTTTATTCTCTCAAAAGATCACAAAAAATAACTCAGAATATAATTCTTTTCTTCAAACCAATTAATGGTAGTTTAAAAAAATACCATGATGCCTTACAATGCCAATTTAATATAATCAAACTGGTTCGTCATTAACTATATCCTTTAATAATAGAATAGAGAAAGAAAACACAACTTATATACCAGGACAATTTCAGAATGTTATTTTAAGCTATGCTATTAAAGCCCACCTAGCCAATTCTTTTGCTTTCACAAATAACACATACTAACTCCAGTTTATCTCTCTGGGACAGCTGATTAATAGAGAAACGAATACAGATCAAGTCAGGAGAGTAGAAGCAAAGAATGAAAAGAAATATGCATATGCAATTTTATTATTAGCCCTTGAAAAAGTTTTATACCAAACTCCAGAAAAAGAGGTTCTGGAGATTAATGGAATTTTTTTACACCAACATTGTGTGTGTGTTTGTGTGTGTATGTTTGTGTGTGTGTGTGTGTGTCTGCCTATAGACACTTCTTAAATTATCCGCTTGGTCCATTTTGGAATGATGTCTATGCCTTAAGCTATCAAAGAGGGGTGTTTTTTGTTTACTCTGCTTTCTAAAAAAGGTACATATCATCTGGTAAATAAGAAGTGAAAATTCAAAGCAAATGTAACTAAGAGAATAGCTTAGCCAGGAAATTCTTAAAACACACCAACAAAGCTATCACTTACTCTCACTTTCTCCTCTAACATCCTTTTTCATGACCATTTATTTTCTCTTGTATGACCCCTCTTGCAGTATGGTAGGGTATGTTCTTTTGGAGCACCCCCTTCAATTCCTAGGCTTAGAAATTTAGTTAACTCTTCAAATAAAGGCCATGTAAATTTGTAAGTAGTTTTCCAGATTCCTCCTTCTTGGAAATATACAAGAGATACATGCTTCACCCTCATTTTTTGTGTTTAAATAAGTTCATCATATCTATAAAAAGTCCTTGTTAATATATTTCAGAAGAATGAATGATCCTTTAATATCCTTTCCATATGTTATTGATATAATAAATGTTAGGAATCACTTAATCAAATTTTAAAAGCAGACACAAAAATAAAGGAAATAATATTTTATATGGAACTTACTTTTCAAGTAATTCTTTGTGAGTATACAAAATAAGGGGTTTTAATCTCTATAGCATTGGGATATAAGATGTTCTGTTATTTATTTTAGATTTTGTGTTTATTTATGTTTGTATTGTTAACTTTTTCTTTACTTTTGGTATTGTATGATGATAATGGTCCCTATTATTTTTTAGGTATTCTTCATTCATATCTTTGAATGCTTTATACTGTGGCAGTGATTTTAAATGTGTACACTGGCATTTTAAAGTCATGATTTGATGAACAGAGGACATTCGATGACTTTATCATTGAAGGATACCTGAACTTCAGAACTTTAATGAAGGAACTGTACGCATTTTTTGACTCAAACAATTCACCTATGTCTTTAAATATGGGGGGAGGGGCAATGACTTAGGGACCAAAAGATGCAACACTACAAAGGAGATTTTAGTAGATGCTTTGTGTTCACATTTCACATTCAAGCAAGTATTTCAGGAAGTTTTCAGGTTAATTTTTATTAAAGCAGGAAAAAAACCACAGTGCTTAGAAATGCATCCCCACACTTCAAATCCTAAATTCAACGCATGAATATAGGTGTCTCCTTTTCTTCTTTCTTCCCTTCCTCTTCTTTCCATCTTCCCTCTCTCCATCTCTTCTTTGCCATCTCACTCCATTATTGTCACATTTCCATCTACCTACAGACATTCATTGAGCTAGATATTCTTCTATTCTAGCAGTTGAGGAATACATAACTGGATACGTTGGCCATGCTCACTGCTATAAGGAAGTTTAAAAAGTTATTTTAGTCAAATGTGAGGAAAAATGTGTATCTGATAAAGTTATGCTTCATTAAAATAAGCATGATATTTGAAAGGACCTAGCTAAATATTTATTATCTAGAATAAGACTTGATGGAGTAGTAGTTCTTTCTTAATAAATTGGTTTTCTGTTTTCCAGTTGGTCTGCTGTGGAAGCTACTAATATTCCCTATTGCTACCTTACTTTCAAGTCCAGGCAACTAGGTGGATCCTTGACTACTCTCTGGTTCAGCCCAGTGGGCCAGCTGAAACAATGCTCTTTATAATCCTCAGTCCTTAGATCTACTGAGAATGGCTGACTTACTATATGAATGAAATATGACTGGATCCCCTTCCTGTTCAGTTCTCAGGCTCCACAATGCTCAGCAGGCAGCAGTCAATTTAGCAAGGTCTTATCCATCACAACTGAAAAGATACCAGGCATTGACTTGATGAATGGAAGATAAATCATGAGAGGGTTATCCATTCAGGCAAAGCTGAATGACACTGACAGAGCCCTGCGTGAAAGCTCATTTTGTGTTTGCCCGTACAATATCTCATTTGTTGTGAGCTTCACTTGCCAATGATATCGGTGGCTTCCCCTGTATGAAGCCTTCTCTCTTTATTCCCTTCAACAAGTCACCCAGTTGGTAAAAGGTGGGGGGGGTGGGGAGAAGAAGAAGAAAGAAAGAAACACCAAAGAGACAAAACGCTATTATGATCTGAAAATTCAAGTTCAAAAATGTAGGTTGTCTTTGTCCTTTGCTACAACAAAAACTAAAGGCACAGATTTTTGTTGTTATGTGGAAGCAGATGAAATACCTCCAAAAGATGGGACTGCAAACATTACAGGGGCTCTAATGCATTACTCCATATGGAGTCTTAAAATTCTCCCAAAAATACATTTGACCACCATGCTATTCTATCCAGAATAAAAGAAACAAATCCTCTCTTTTTTGGAGCTCTCAGAAACCTAAAACTAATTTTGGGAAATAAAATATTTTGAGCATTTCATTAAATGGTATTATAATGCTCATGTAACATGTTCAAATGAAATGAGAAAAGTTATTGTGTTTTCTCTCACATTTTCATAGCAGTCTGTTACATATTGAAAACTAGTGGAAGATTCCATAATACATGAAAGCCATGTTAAAAATTAAGTTAGTTTTGTATAGCACCACATTACTCGATACAAAAATATTTTCACATCATGATGTAGGAATTTGTAGAGTCCACCCAAAAGACACCTCAGGTACTAAAGCCAAACACAATCTATGCCTGTTATTTTGCACCATGAACAATATTCAGAAGGCTTGAATTGATTTAAAATAGCCAATTATTACTGAGTCTTCCACACTTGTTGATAATCCAAGTGGGAAATTTGATTTTAGCCATTTTAGCCATTTTCACCAAGATGTTGGTAAATCAGTAAAATGCTTTTTAAAGTTCCAAAAAATAGGAGAAACTAAGTAGCCCTTTGCTGCTGCTTTTATATTAAACACTTGTTACGGTGCCAGAAACACTAAGGAAAATTTAAGAATGTACCATTCTAACATAAATTTGGATGGGATTAAGTTTTGACATTAACTTAAAGTTTCAATAGCATTTGTCAGAATGAAAGAAAATTTTTAAAAATAAAAAAAGTCAAATAAGCAGGTTGACACTACATTTTTATAGCCCGCTTTTATCTTCAAAATAAGATCCTCAGCTGCTATAGAGTTATGTTTATTAAGTTCATTGTTAACTCTAAGAGAGTTTTAATGCATACTCCGGTTAAATCCTAACAAATTCAGTAAAAGCCGCTTTATTTGTATATAGGTGTGTGAGTATATGTATGTATGTATGTATGTATGCATGCAGAACTTTAAATGATCATTCTATGAATTTGGGAAAGAAAGGGGAGATTTCAAAAATTCTATAACTTCATTCTAAAATACATCAACAATTACTTCATTTCAGTATAGAAAGAATGAATGAAATTCTTTTAAAAATGATATCATTGCAGCATTATAACAATTTTGAGGAATTTTGTTTATATGCTAATATCTTGAATAAAGGAACCTAAAAATGATAGCCTTTCAGTCGGGTAAAATAACAAGAAATCAAGAATTGTGTCAAAGTATCCATTAAAAAATATACCTTATTGCTTTCTGTTCCATGATGCCTACAGTATTTTCGCTATGGAAAGTTTGAGGTTAATCAGTCTATCCATCTCATAACATGCTGCTTCCCATAGTGTCAGAAATTATGGTTTTATAAATTTCATTATGAATACATATGTCGTAATGATCTCAAATATTTTTGTAAGAATCGTCATATACTGTAACATATCAAAATGGAAGTCTTATTTCTTTAAGGAAAGACTACATGAAGGAAACTCAGTACTCAGACAGTATTTATCTGCATTTATATTTCTGGTGAAGGCATAATTAAAATCTAAGAATTATCTGAGGAATATTTTCCATTTTCTGATTTTTAAAATATTAACTTGGAAATAAATCCTTCAATGTAATAAATTGTATCCATTATTGGAAAGGACCAGTTTATCTAAAGGATATACTGATTTTTGCCACTAAAGACAATGTAACTATTTTTAATTTGAAAAAGAGAATTTTTTTTCCTCTGGGTAACTTAACTGTTGACATTATAAATAGCTTTTTTATTGTTGTTGTTAAGTTAAAAACACCTGATATCTCTTTTCTCATGTATTCAATTTACTCAATGCTAATTTAGTGTTAGTTTGTGGAGGAAATGTATTATGTACTCTGGAAATCAAAAGACACGATTAATATGCAAGTATTATAATAAAGTACAGTGCTGTTTAGCATTAGGAACAAAGACGTTTTAGGGGCAATGCTTTCAGGTGAGGTCTGGGCATATGTCATAATAAAAGTCACACTTCAGAGTTAGTAAATAGAGGTGCAGAGAGGAAGAAGGAGGATTCTGGTAGAACCAAATGGTCTAAAACATGAAACGTGTTCATGATAGGACAAGCCTGTGGAATAGCAGTCGTCTTTTGTAAGGACGTTGGTATGTGCAGAATAGAGCGAGAATATGTTTGGAAAGGATGTTTGGTGTAGATTTGGAGAGTTCTGACTGCTTGCTGGAGGAATGCAAACACTTTTCTGAAGGCAGGAAAGAGATGGGAAAATTTCTGAGCATGGGTGTGATACAGTTGAACCCGAACATTAGGATAATTAATGTGACAGCTCTATACAGAGTGGGCTGTTCAGGTAAACAGTGGAGAAAGGGGGAGAAATTTAGAGGCTGCCACCATGTCAGAAAAAAGGGAAGGAGTTGGAACTGAAAGAAGCAGCAGACATGAGAGATACAGAAGGGAGGATCTATAGGGACTGACATCTCGTGTTGGAGAGAGGAAGGGAAATGCAGGTGTCAGAGGGAACAACACTTTCAAAATTGGACAAAATGGTAGAACATAGTGTATGAAATTAAACAACTGAGAATTCCATTTGAGTGTCGGTATGACTGAAGGTCTCAGAATGGTCCCATTTTCAATGACAGGTCTCATCTGGTGATCATTTCCCAGCTTGCAAATTATATGCAAAAAATTTTAAATATATATATATATTATATATGACATATATATTATATATTATACATAATCTTGACACATACTTTTGCAGAGTAAAGTATTTGAAATCAATTTCAGCATTCTCCTCCATAAATCAGGACTTCCCTTAATTTTCTCTATCATATACTTAAAAAATGTGATACATTGCTTAAGGAATATGATGATTCACCAAATTTGTTTGCATGGTTCTTTCAAACTCATTACAGTCTTATCATTAATTTTGTAATTTTTCTCCATAGAAATGTATTAACAGAGCTCTGAAAAGCTCATTTTCTTATAAAGTCTGTTTTCAACTACAGGCTTTCCCTGTGATGAAACAAAATGCCTCAGAATAGGTTTTAGGTAAAGTCTTAGATGGGATTATGAATTAGATGAAATGTATCACCAACAAAACTTGAAATTTTTCTGTAAGTATACTAATGAATACAGAGTTATAAAAATCACGAATTATAGTGTTCATACTAGGGATTCATGAGTTCCCTTTCTCTCCTTTCCCCTTCCTTTCTGCCAGCTCCTCCCCTCTCCTCACCTCACCCCACCTGGGCTTTGCTAGCTCTGTCAGCCTCTCTATTCCCTCCCCTCTTACCCTCTCTCTCTCTGACTTGTTCTTGCGTCTCACTCATTACTTCATCCTTTTCTTTTATATTTTTATTTTTATTTTTTGCCATTAAGTGTCACTAAGAATATATACTGCCTCTTACTGCAACATCAGTATCCTATGTGGTTCACATTAGGACAACAATTGTATGAATTAATTATAGCATTTATTTTCAGTCAGAAAGATCTTTATTCTAAATGTACACATTGTGCTTCAAGGCAATGATAAGACCTTAAAACACATACACACAGAAGCATACATGAAAACTTCCATCTGAAAAAACTTACATTCAATACATTCAAAACGTATTGAATACTGAAATGCATTCTTTATGCATTTATTTAAACTTCTTTAAAATTCCTTGTGATGGGTTTTTTTTCACTGATTATTGGACTAGATGCAAGAGATAATTCTTTATTATCGTGTATTATAAAATGATTATCCTTTTGTTAAGTTGAAAATGAAGTTGATTTTTTTAAAATCACAGATTAGTCATCTTTTGCAAAATTTACTTCATTGATTATAAACAACATTCTCCTGAACAATTCTACTTCCCTTTAAAAGGCTTCAAACCATAGTTGGCTAGATCAAAGGTTCACAGCCTTCATAAGTAGTAGGCTATTCTGTCTTTACTACGTTTAGTAAATGATGAAATTATTTGATTAGATTTACTTACCATCTTATTAGAAAAGGGTAGGAGATAATTCATATGCAGAGTTATTTAAAAACAAATGTTATATTAGAATAATCATAGCTTATGCAAACATCTTAATAAAGGAACAGACATCTTCATGATTTTACAACAGCACAGGAATAATAAAATAGATCATTCTGCATAGGAATTAACTGAATATAAGAACACCATTAAGTTTAGTTAGTAACACATGGTTAAAGTCTTTCAAATATCTTGAGTGTTCACAAATTTAATATGCAAAATTTTAGTAATCTGATCCTCAACTTTGTGTTATTTACATTTTATCCAAGGAACTATTAAAAATTCACTCTGTTCATTAGTGCAATTATTTTAGTTAGTTTTTTAATTAGTGCAAAATTTTAGTTAGTTAATTAATTAGTGCAAAATTTTCAAAATCTGTTTTTACTGACATGATTGGTGAGTGAATGGTTTACCTTTAGCACATAGCGCTAATCCTACAAATATGAACAGTCAGCACTTTGTTGAATGAAGGACATTGAAGGTTGAAAGGCTACATGATCATAAAACACAATAGAGCCCTAGATCTAAACATGCATATTTCAAAATTTCAAAATTTCAAAGTATGTGACTTCTTGGTTTCATTATTTTGCATGTTTGAAAAATGTGTTTTAAGCATGTTATAAAGTAGTCATATTGTAAAAATATAGATCAAATGTCTATACTAATTCTTAAATGATCCAGTGTACAATGTCTCTTCATCTTGCCACATGCTTGATGTAATTAGGCTACAGAAAAACAAATTATTGGAAAATTCAACCGATACATTCAAGCAATGAACTAATGGATTATCAGGAAGTCAAAAAAAACTACATTGCAAAGTTGAAAATTAAGTTGTATTTGAACCCTTAGATCCACAGTAACGTATGATTTTGTTTCACTGAATTAAATGAGTGTATACTTAAAATTTCTGTAGTTTGCTAGATACTAAAGGTGTCATTTATATCATAGAGCCAATTGTAATATTTTTAAAAATCTGTGACAATATGAATATGTAAAGATTATGAATGTCAGATAATTCTAACACAATTTAACCAAATGCTGAATTAAGCATTTATCTTTCATGTAATTATTGCTATACATAAGAAACCCTCATCTTTTAATCTTTTAGGACACAAATATATTTGTAGGGAAGACTAATATACTAATAAATAGAGTACATTTCTGAGATGTCTTTTATTTTCCTACTCATTTCTACTCATGAAATAAGAGCTTATTCTCAAAGCACAGTATTTCACTAATATAATAAAGATGCTATAACCTCATGTGATCACTTTCTCATGCTAATTAAAACAATTTTAAAGTTGATGAAGAAGTTGACATTACTATGTCAAACCACACAAAATTAAATTTAAAATTAAGATCATGAATAAGTCATGAACATGTTTGAGCAAGATTCTATTGCCTTGTTTCAGATTAGAACTCTTTTCTTTCTCCCCCCACCACGATCTCCCAAAGAAAAATGTTTTACCAGGTTATCTGCTGGACATCAAGTATGAAAGGTTTTCCCAGTGGTCCCTAGCATGAAGTAGATGATTAAGTACCCACAATATTTTGTTTGGAACTGAGAGTGCATGTTTAGGAAACCAACGATGTTCATGATTACAGTTGCTTGGGATTAGGGCACCATACTGAATTAAATCCAAGAAGCATTTTAAATATTGCAGTGCCATTTTTTCTGTTTTACTGAATAATTGGTAACACTAGATTACAAGATTTGTAAGCTCCCGAGTTGCTATATTTTCATAGGGAAAAGGTTCCCTTTCATTCAAACTTAATAAGCTTGGCCTCTATCAGCTTTTCTCACATCAGCCCAAGTGTCACATTTGGGCTGGGGGAAGCTTGTTAGCAGTAATTACCAGCAGTAGGTTCTATTATTTGCCAAAGTAATTTTCACCACTAAGTACCACCAAAACTGCCTCAAGCCTTTCATTTTTTCCCTTCCTTTTGCCTTCCTTTGCTTTCTTTTAAGTTAGTGCATTTTCCCATGATACTGCTCTCTGTGGTGTGGGACAAGGCAGAGGCCAGGCGCTGGGTATCAGTGTGCTCTTGAGACTCGGGGTCAGGCCTAGCGAAAGCCTTTCACAAACAGAGCCTGAACTCTATTAGAAATGCAAATCCACTCTCTGAGTAAGGATTGTTTCAGCCACATAATGGAGGCCAAGGAATTCCACTGCCGCTCGCCTTTCGCCTTTCAGCATGGGCCCTTTGTCTGTGTCTTAGCAAATTTCAGCAGCCTGTTTAAACTCAAACTATTGTCCCCTAGGCTTCATTGATTTCTCTGCCTGCCACCAACTCACAATGGGCTGATATGAACATCTTTGTTACTGCTTTTGTACTGTATATCAGAGTAATGTTTCAGCAGATTGAGGCCTAGGAGGAAGAATTAAACCTGTACTACACAGAGCATGATGAATTGCAGGATTTACATATCATTTTGAGACTTTCGTAGTGGGGGGGGCGAGGGGCGAGAGGGAAAGGTCGTTGCTGAATGCTGTTGTGTCTCAAAGGATGTTGTCCAAAGAGTGACAGAAAAGGAAGTGATTTAGATAGTCCCTGACAGCTTAATACACAGATTACAGACAAATGGTGGAAATTCACAGACATTCTGTCCTTTTCCTAGATAGACTATATTTGATGCTGAATCTCAGTGTGGTTCAGTGAAGGAACTTCGTGCGATAGTCTCGTAGAGTTCTCTGCTTCAGAACTTAGGTCGTAGAAATAGTGATATTTTAGATCCCATTATTCTTGGTTGACATGAAAACTTCCACTATTTTGGCACTTCCTCTCATGTTGGAAGCAAATTTGTCAAGGTTAGTAACTGCAGTGGTTTCCAAAACGTATCACCACTTTATTGACACCATCAAGCATTCCTTATCTGTTTTTAAGGTTTTTCTAAGTGTATAAGCTTTCTAAAGACATATCCAAGTGATCTATAAACTCTGGGATAATTTTCCTTCCAATGTTGAAGACAAAATATCCGGTTGTACATCCTTCCACTGTGGCCAATTTTAGGTTGCTATTGTGAGGTCACTGAATGTGGAGTTGAGAAAGGAATGTACTCAACAGGCTTCTGTGAACTTCACAACCCAGCTCCAGCCCCAAACCAGAAGGATTTGATTGCTTTTTTTGGTTACTATTTATAAAATATTAGCCTTCTCAATGATCTTACAAACTTGGGTAAATGATGCTATAGAAATGCATGGATGGTTAGATAATGATGCTTAAAATGCTATAATTATAGTGGGTTATCATCTAAGAGCTGTCACTTGTATGGTCAACATAATTTATTGGTACTTTAGTTTTTTCCTTTATTTTTTTTTTTCCAGTGTCTTTGGGCTCTCTTTGGTATGTGACTGGCATCAAAATGAAGGAGTAGAAATGAATCTGAATAGACTCATTCTATATACTTCACATTTCAAGGGATAGATAAAACAGAAGAATTTTTTTGTTTTTGATTCAAAGGAAAGAATCATTTATTTGTTGAGTTCTAGTGAACAGACTTAAAGGTATGTTAACTATTCATATGCACAGTAAGATCACCGGGCCCCACATGGATATCTCTTTATAAAAGAGTATGAGATTAAGAAAATTATTTTTTTCCTTAAGTCTCAAGGCAAGATCTAGCACATTAAAAAAAGCAATCCAACTCTAAAACAGCAGTTCTATCCAGAAAATGAAAGTTCACTGAAGAAAAGGTAAAAAAAAAAAAAAAAAATGTTGCATTTCAAAAATATTTTCTTACATACTTACAATGAATTTTGTATTACTTCAGTTTAACTCAAAAACTCTGTGGTAGTGGAGCCTGGGTGACTCAGTCGGTTAAGCATCTGCCTTCTGCTCAGGTCATGATCCCAGGGTACTGGGATCAAGCCCCCATGTTGGGCTCCCACTCAGCGCAGAGTCCCTCTACCTCTGCTGGCTGATCCCCCTGCTTGTGCTTTCTCTTTCTCTGTCAAATAAATAAATAAAAATATTTTAAAAAACAACAACAACAACAACAAAAAACCCTCTATGGTACACTGCATTATATTGAAGGTTTAGCTAGGCTACTCCATGGTATTGCTGCCTTGCCTCCCATTTTTTTGGCCCATCAGCCTACAGAGCCCTTGAACTGACACTAGCACTTCCCATGATAACAGCCTGTAGACTCATAGGCAAATGTTAAGTTCCTGATCTGAGCCCCCAGCAGCCCTCATGATGAACAGTCCACACTGCATTTCAGAGCTTTCTCTCACATGCTCCTTAGTTAAGACTCCCATGGGACTTACCCATATCCTGCTCTTTGGGTTTGAGTTGATCAATCTGGCTTCAGTCCAGGAAACTCAAAATACTCTTCTCACAGACCCTAATAAAGGTATATGTCTCAAGTCTTCCCTCTCTAGATGTACTCTGCCTTATCTCCCTGTGTGACCCCTCAAGAAATGCCATGTCCTTCCTCTAGTACCTGTGAGCCATAAGCTTCTCTATTTCAGTGTCTCTTACAGCTCACAACTTGACACCCTCATTCAACTTAACAAGTGTTAATTTGATAGATTCATAAAATATCAAAAATATATTGTAGCTAATAATTTTATAGATATACTCAGACAAGATAGGAGTATATGGCATTATAATTATTCCTGTTATAGTTTATTAATTATGTTAACCTTTTTTAAAAAATCCTATAAAATGCCTAACAATAGGAACTACTCCTTATATAGTTGTATATTCTTCTATCCCGCATCCCACCTCACAATCCCTGCCCACAGTACATATTATTGTGTGAAGCACATTTTAAAAAATAATATTTTGAAGGGCAGATGATTCTTTTCATTACATCAAGAGAGAGAACTTCTGTGCACTCGGAATTGTCCATCAGTAGAGAAGGTAGTTACTGATCACCTTTGCTTTAGATAGTTTTCAAGTATTTGAACAACCTGTAGAACTTAATTCTACAGGCACTGCTAATATTTGCATTACTTGACATCTTAATGGAAATCTCTTCACTCTTTGTCTTTTGAGTTCATTCGCCTCATTGTTAGCATTTCCTAATGCTTCCTTTTTAACAGTATTTTATGCGGTTGTCTTGGCACCTGATCAGAAGAGGAAGGCATAAAATTCATACAATTCTCTAACCTTGTTCTCATTCCAGAGACAGATCTCTCCTTAAGGACTAATTTCTGAGAATTCAGACACCTGGTTTCTTTAAGAGAACTCCCGAGGACAGCTCCTAATCATCTCTCAGCATTCACACAAATGGAATATGATTTTAAACTTTAAAAAATACATTAGTATTCAAACTCGTAGTTGAACCTTTATATAAATTCTGAAGAAACCGATACTCTTTTAGCGGAATATGCAGTAGAATCCTGAAACTGAAAAATGGTGCCTTTTTTAACCAAAGAATCTCAATGTCTACCCTACTTTCGGACCAAATAGTCCATGTATTATCTAGGTTTAAATAAAACAACTTTTGTGAAGTACAACCATACCACATAATCAAACCCCCATAAACATTTATTGAGTGGCTCCTATAGGTGAGGTACTATGGATGCCACAGTGACTATCAGAAATTACTGTGATTAGTAACAGTGATTTATCTAGATTATTTCATCTGGTGTTAAGGACCATATCTACAAAACCAACTTCAGAATCCCTTTTTCTGGTTGGAAACAAATTGTACTTTAAGACAGGTTAAAATTAAGCACCGGTTTGTTGCTTCTAGATGTGAAAGAAATGACATGTCAACCATACTTTTCACAGCTACGCAGCAATAATTATCATACATTTGAATATTTCCTTATTTCTCCTCTGACCAACTATTATACTCAGACTAACATTCTATATCATTCTTAGCTGAGCCCTAAATCCTGATATCCTTCCATTTACCATAAACAGTTTTCCTGCTAATAATGTCCTCCAACTGTCCTACCAACACTTAGAGGTGATGGGTTAGTATGAATTTGCCTCCTAAGTCAGTTTACTCCTTTTCATGTAAAAACAAATTCCAGCCTATACATATACAGGGCTTTACCCATTTATCTTTTGATGTGAGGCTATAAAAATAGGGAGCATTCTGAGGAAATTAAATTACTGGACTCTACAGTTAGATACACCATTGACCTACCCAGAGTTATCTGGCATGTTGGCTTCTTAGCTCTGTTCCAGAAAGTTAAAAAGTCAACTTTAAGGAAAATAGACTTGCTTTCCTTTTGACCTGAGTACTTTTTTTTTCCTGCTCTGCTGTCCATCGGACAGATGCATTTCCTAAAATGCTTACCACAGTGAATTATTTAGTTGAAAGTTTCTAAATGTCTTTGATCTCTTCAGATAACTGGCACTGAATAGGATACTACTATAATAATTATTGCCCATCTTCATCATATAGTAATTATATGAAGGATAATAAGGAGCCAATCCTTTTAAATGCAAGGCATTAAAGTTCACCCAAATTCTTTATAAATATATTCATTCACTATACCAGCTTTCCTCAGGAAGACTCAGTTTTTCTTGTTTGTTTTTTTTTTTTAAGGAGTTTATTTATTTAATTGACAGAGAGAAAGAGAGACAGCAAGAGAGGGAACACAAGCAGGGGGTAGTAGGAGAAGGAGAAGCAGGCTTCCTGCCAAGCAGGGAGCCTGACTCAGGGCTTGATCCCAGGATCCTGGGATCCTGACTTGAGCTGAAGGCACCCCACCCAGGTACCCCAGGAAGACTCAGTTTCAATTACAGGAATGGATATATTTATTCATCAGCTCACAAAGAGCTACCAGATAGGTTAACCAGTAAATGACATTTCCTCTTGGAATATATAATAAGCTTCTCACGAAAAGACCTATGCAGCTCCTCATGATGGATGTCTTTGTCATTTTGTAGCTGTATCATCGTCTTTTTGTGAATTTGATCTATCTGCATTACTCTACCGCTGAAGACCCATGCTTTAAGGTGGCGACTGTCACATACTCTGTCTCAACATTGTACATCCTCAGAATTCTAACTTTGAGCATCCCCAAATTAAAATAAATGTATGCCCTACTAAATCTTATCCAGCTACAGGGAAAGAATCAATGAGAATGTTTCCTGAGATACAGAGAATAACCAGACTCTCTCTTAGAACTAATTTTAGGAAAACTCTACCTTTAGTGTCCTAGACCTGGTACGAATGTGTTTGAGTCTCTACAAAGTAAAACCCTCTTCTTTAATGTATTCTATTTGGTAACTAACGTGAAAAATACACCCTAAATGTTATATATTTATAATTACCAGAATTTATGTGAATCATCCTCCCCAGACCATTTATTATTTGATTTGACCCATGACAAAGTAATGCATTTATTTATTCTGTTCACTATGAAGGTAACGGAAATAATCACTTGATAAGTGTTTTTTTACTATTTTTTTTATATTCTACTTAGACAACAGCCTCCATTCGTAAGCCCTAGCTGTATAAAGCTACTTTCTCTTTCTGAAAACTTGCTTTCTAGTTTCCTATTCAATCCCTTGCCACTTAATAGGGATGTTTTTCTGTCTTTTCAACTCCTTGACACAGAGTAGAGATGTTTTCTCATTTTGTCACCCAATTCTTTCCTATGTGTTTTGTGAATTTTGCAATTAGATTTAGATGAGAAGTTTCTCATTTTGGAAGGGATGCAAAAGTGAAGTGGAAGGTCAAGGAAAAAATTATTTTAGTTTCTCATATAGATTTTTTTAAATTATTTCCCTCTCATGGTATATCTTAAAAGTTACATATAATTATAAATTTAGTCCTGCAAATGCAGAGATAATCTATTCACACACTTCACTTCATGATGTCCAACACTTAATATTTTAAAAGCAGCTCCAGAAAATTACATAGATGTATATTGGTTTTTATGCAAAGTGTGATATGTTTTTAGAGTAGCAAAGATTTTAATCAGCAGATTTAAAAAATAAAAAGCAGGCATAGCTATTTCATAATGAGATAAGAACATTTTAATAACAGCCATATACACATTAATATTTTATTAATAATTAAAACATCAAAGGCCTTAGAAACAAGTGCAAGAGCTTAAATAGAAATCCTTATAACAGATGCTTCTTTTTACAAGGTACGATGTCCGTTGCCTCAGTAATTAAGAGAAGCAATTCTTTGAGCTTGGGGGGGTGGGGGGTGCTCCTGACTGTGGCCATGACTCAATTCTGGGATGTGCTGGTATGGGGACCACTTTGGTTTACAGAGAAAAACAATGCTGTGAGAGATCTCAGATAGTGTCTTGCCCAACCTTCTTATTTTATGGGAGAGAAAGCCAAGGAAACTGAAGGTTAAGTATCTTAATAGACATTGTTCTTTATGAATGACAAAGAGTATAGGGGAAAAGGGATAGACAAACTATTTTCTATTGACCACCTACATTTGTTAGGCATTGTGCCAGGTGCTACATGTGCTTTATTTTATGTAATCTTTATAACTCCACAAGGTAGGGCTTTTCTTCTAATTTTACAGAATGAGGAGCATCTATAAACATGGTCAGCTACATAATTCGTGTGCCCTAGAACAAAATGACAATGCTAGGTCTATTGTTCAAAAAGAGGGAGAAGTTCTCCTTTCTCCTGCAGTTTCTCGGTTGACCAGTCATGGTGTTTTTTAATTTGCTGTTTAGTATCACATTCCTTTGAGATAGGGAATGGTGTTCTTTTTTTGTTTGTTTAATGTCTGACTTACCTCTCTAGAATGTAAGTTCCAAGAGATCAATCACAGGCCAAGTTAAATTTTTTTTTAATTTTTATAAACATTCCTGGGACAGATTCAGAGCAAATAGATTTGTATGAGGTTGTAAGTTCTGATTTTTTCACTTGACTTAAGCATTGCCTCCCTGGCAGCTAATGCTGGCACTCATCTTGTAAGACAAATTTCTCAGATGTGTTCGATCTTAAGACTCACTTAATTCACTTGTAAAAACTATTTTTATTTTCTGTTTCCCAGCTCCATGAGCTTTTATTAAATTTGGTCAACCAGAGGGTCATTTTCAATTGGAAATCATATCATAATACACCCTGAATAAGCCACTCTGATGACTTCCTACTCCACACAAAACAAAATGTAAATCCCTTGCTCTGGCCTACAAACCCCATATGTCAGTTCTTTTTAACTTTCTCTCCCACCACCTGCTCCCCAGCTTGTATACGCCATCCACAGGACTTTTAAATGTCCTGTTCTTTGTAAATGCCAAGCTTGTTTCTGCCTTTGTATTTGCAAATCTGTGTGGCTGGAAATATCTTCCCTCTGATCCCTTCATGGAATTCACTTTCTAGTCATTTAGGTCCCCTCCCATTATTATCTCTTATAGAGCCCGCCCCATCCCCCCTCCCTCATCCTCCCCCTTCTGCCCTGACCACACAAAGTGAAACCATCCCTTTCCTAGAGCTCTTTATCATGTCGCTGTCCTTCATTTTGTCCTGTTAACATGTTAACTATCACCATCTAAATTTATCTTGATTTCTTATTACTTAATTACTTAATATCTCATCCAGAATATAAGCAACAGGAGATCACAGAGTTTTGATTAGTGTCTGTCAGTCAATAAATATAAATGTGTGCTTTACCCAATTCCTGAACGCCATTCCACCCTTCATGCCCACCTTAATATTTCTGGGCTTAATTTTGAAGGGAAGATCATGACATTTTCTGATCAACATCTCATCCCCACATGGTTCTGATCAGAATGTTTAAACATTGAATGGTATGATGGTATAAAATATTGACCATTTTTGTTTCTAAACCTATCACACTCATGATAAAATATTCAGTGTTCTCTATTATCATGATTGAGTTTCAAAAGGATTGGAGAGTAAAGATGAAGTGAAGATCCGATATTCAATCAGATTATCCACGGCTTAAATTGCTTGCTAATAACTGCACTAGTAGCTCTGGTCTAAATGTGTTCCTGGCATTATCATTTGAGAAGCTCAGCTTTGAAATATATCTAAAGTTTTACAAAATCTGGGATATGTTATTCTTGCATAATGTTCTTATTATTTATTTTTTTGATGTGTTAACTTATTTTAAAATATGGTGAAACTACATTTGAAACCTGAAATAGCTGATCTTTTATGTTATATAACTAATATGGATTTATCTAAAAAAAACTAACAATTAAGCCAAAAGTAGAAGAAATTTACAATGACTCATATTCTCATCAAATAGAGATCACCACCATTGACATTTTCATATATACTATATACACACATATGTAAAATAAGGGGCCATGCTGTGTTAGTTTTATAATTTTCAGTTTTTATTTAATAGGTAGTTTTTAAAAATATATAGTTTATCTTCCCATGTAACTATATATTATGTTAATATTTGCATGGAAATCCATTGAATGAATGTAATTATAAAAAGTGTGCTTCCAGTTGATTTATTTTACTTTAACTTATTTGACTCAGAATATTTATAGTTATAGTTTATAATTATTGCTATCTTGAGTCCTCTCTATATTAGTCTACCTGGACTGTCATATAATAAAATACCACAGACTGGACAACTTAAATAACAGATATTTATTTTCTCATTGCCTAGGGGCTGGAAGTCTGAAATCAACATGGTTGGGATTTGGTGAGACTCTATTCCTAGCTTGCAGGAGGCTGTCTTCTCACTATGCCTTCACATGGCAGAGAGAGAGAGAGCTGGTGAGGGAAGAATAAGGAGAAGAGGAGAGAAACAGGAAGGTGGAGAGGGATACAGAAAGAGTGTGAGGGTGAGTTGTCTGGGGTCTCTTTTAAAAGAACACTAATCCTATTGGATCAGAGCCCCATCCTTATGACCTCATTTAATCTTATTTACCTATAAAGGTCATATCTGTAAATCTCTCAATATAATCACATGGGGAATTGGGCTTTCAATATATGAATCTGGGGAAATAATTCAGTCATTAACATTTTCATAACAAGCAAAATTAAACTAATGCCTCTGTATTGTTTTAAAAATCTCAGAAAGTGACATTTCTATTTTTTCTAATAGTCTGAAGAGTGTGTAAGAGTGGCTTGATAAGACTTCTCTGATAAAAACAAACAAACAAACAAACAAGTAATATTTATAGGATGTTTGGCAAGGGAAACAGTTTCAGAGAGTCATAGAAGTTTGCCAAAATCACACACTATTATCAGAGAAACACATAAACTCAAGTATTCTAAATCCAAGGTCTGACAATATATCTAGTTTTCACACTTGTAGAATGGATCAACAACATCAAAAGCATAAAATGAAGTCAAATAAATTAAATATTCTTACATGCCTTTGTGGAACATTACACTGGCTTGAACTATGATCGTCTATTTGCACCAAGATATCTCATCTTTCCTTGAGGTTATTATCCAAATATCCAAGGGCCTGTCTCTGTTACTGTACCATCCTATGTATTCTGTCGTATTTGGTAATGATCTCAGACTTTGCTGTCAGAAAGTGTTCTTTGAACGTGCATTAAGTTGTGCCTAATTTAAACCAACATATAGACTTATTCTTTCTCAGAACAACAACCCAGCACAGAATGCTGTGCTAATTTCATGAAATAAACTGCAAACTGTGTCCTATATCCTTTCCTATCCATTTCTCTCTAAAAAGATTTCTCTTTTTATTAGTCCACAGTGATATTCCTGATGCTATAATTCTCAAATGACACACAAAATGGAATATGTGATTTCTTCCCAGAAAATATAACTTCATATAAATAAATAAATAAATAAGCCTTCTAAAAGGGTCTACATTTAGTAAGTTCAGATATGATGGTGGTTGATTATTGGTTCTGCCCTAAAGAAGATGAGCTTATTTTGAGGCAAGACATAATCCTCTTAAAATGTTTGCTAGATGGAATTCTAAGTATATTTAAATGACATGATTTTAAACTAGATAGCAATGAGAATGTAAATGGATTTTGTTCTAGTATCTTCTAAAGATTGAGTTGAAAAAAATTTAAACTCTTCTAAGCATGAATATTAAAAGAAGTAGAAACGAGTACACTTTTACAGCTCTTTGAGGATAACGTTCCTTATAATTGTATATTTTCTCATAAAAGTGTTACTATAATTTTATTTATATTTCTTAAATAAAGGACCTAATTATACTAATAAACATTCATAACAAACAGTATTAAGTTGGTACAGCAGCACTTACACAGATATTTAAAATGATTAAAGAATGAGCGTTTCTATTATTCATTTGTCATGTTGTAATAAAAGTGCTTTGTTGTGATTATTCTATATAAATCACTGGGTGCAAAATACAGTAGGAGAAGATAAATGAAGCCAAAACAAATTCCCTATCTGTGGATAATCTAGGACAGTTGGAGACCTATAGCATGCATATAAACTATACTAAATGGAAAATAATGCCTAACATGAGAAATTTAAGAGTTAAAGGAAGCGATGATGGAAAAGAAGAGGGAACATCTAGCTTGAAGAATAGGACAGCTCGTAGAGTAAGTAACATTTGTAATTAGTCCTAAAAATGGAGGAAATGTGGTCATTTAGAGATTGGGCAAACATGTGAGAAAATGACAATTATTGTTTATGCTACCTGAAGTAAAACTAAAAAATTGCATATTCTACATTCTTGAATTTAGAGTACAGATTTAGAGAAATGAAGTGAACGATGCGGATGGAAAACGTAATCTGTGGCCTGGGTTGAAGAGGAACTTGAATCTAAATGCTGGTTGTTCTAGGATTTGTGACCAGAGAAACAGAATGATCTCATGTGTGTGCTAAGAAAATTAAGCAGTGAACATAGTGCTGGTTTTATTTGACGACAAAAGAGGCTGAGCAGACAAGGTGAAAAACTATAGCGTCATCCAGGGGAAGATAATGGCAGCATGATCTCTTGTGGAAGCAATAAAATTGTAGTGAGACACATGGCTATAGCAGATAGCTCAGTGCCAAAAATGATGATACTTACCCTTCCACTGGATATGAGGGATAACAAAGGAAAAAATTAAAGATAATTTCAAGGTTCAAAAAACTAACCTAACCTCTTCAACAATAAGCAAATAAAGAATAAATTTAGGGGAAGGAAGATGGCGTCTTCAGAGAACGCCTTCCGGATGGACCCGTTCCAACAAACAGCAGCCACCGTATGTGAGTAGAAGATTGACCAATATTATATTTATGAATGTCATCTTCTTAAGAAGAGATGAAAGAACAAAAGGATAACTAGACCCACGACCGTTAATGATTCACAGCCTAGTTACAACATGGGCAGTCTTCACTCTCGATTAACTGTGTTAACTTAAACTTGCATGTATATGAACTGTGTCTTTGCTTTGCGTGGCTACCATATACATGAGTTGCACGCTACACAGCATTGTGCAAAGCCAGGACTGCCTGTTTATGAGTGAATTACACACATATGTTATGGACATTTATTTGATTATTCTGGCCAAGTATCTATTGCCTTGCTATCAATGAATACCATAATTTGCCAAAGGGAAGTTAACTAGTGAACATGAAGTATGTATCACCCTCTCAGAATCAAGTGTGAAATAAAGAGGAAATAAGAGTAAGTTTATTGAATTTTTTTCCTTTCTGTATTCCCATACATTCATAATGTTTTACTTACTATTTATTGGGTGTTTACTATGTGTCACAGGACTTCACATATACACCATGTCATGAGTTTTTCAAAGCAATTTTGCATAGTTGTATTGTTATCACTATGCTACAAACATAAGTGCTGTGATTCAGAGAGCCAGAGGTGTCAAACATCACAGCTGTACAGTAGATGGGCATGACTGGATTCACATGGACGCTCATTTTATGGACCACAATTAAACATAATTTATCTGAATTCCTTTTTGCTCCTAGAGGGACAAAATTAGTTCACTGCTGAGAGGAAAACTGATCTATCCTAGAGACCAAGACAACTACCATTTAATTTGGTATCAAATTTATTTTTTTTCTCCTACTATGCTAGCAAAGTCCAGATTTTGCCACAGAAAACAATATTTAGTAGGCTGACTTCAAAGAAGTCTCAGGGTGGCATTTTATTACTTTAGCGAATTTATCAGATGCAGGATCTGACCTTAAACTGTGGATGTTCTGAAGCCGGATTTTGTTAATATGTTACCTGGGTTAATACCTCTGTTAGGAATGGGAGGGGGGAACACATTAACTGAGCCCAAGAGATTTACATGAAGTCAGGATTCCGAATCACTAATTTATAATGAGAAATTATTATAGTAGGTAGACAAGACAATTTGGAAAAAAAATCAACCATAAGAAGTTCAATTTTATAAGCATGAAATCAGAGTTAAGGGATTTAATTATTCAAATATTTTATAATATTTGCTAACATAACTTTGCATATCTATTTCACAGAAGGAAGGTTCTGCCAAGGGAACTCAATTCTAAATACACAATGTCTTCCTGATAAGTGTCCCAATGGGTACTGGAAATTTCTATGTCTGTGATTTTTTTTTTCTCCTTTTCTCTGCTTTCACGACTGGCCAACCTCCCTTTAAACATTACTTTTCTATGTTAATCTCTTCAGTCATCTCTTAATGGCATTTGATGTATATTATGTGTGGATTCTACAGGTTAATTCTCAGATTGCAACTCTCTAGTAGGTTATAAAATTGCCAGCACAACCTGAGTTAACTCATACTTAACACCTGCAACTTTCTATTACTTGCATTAAATTTTGTACTATAATATTTTGTTTACTAAAAAAGGGCAAAAGCTCTATTTGTATGTCTCAAAGGAATTTCAAGCTCAAGTATAAAGAAAAATTCATTACTTTCTGACCCACCTGCCCAAGATTTCCAGTGTGTACTTCATCAGTGAACGAACTATCATCCATCGAGTTTGAGCATACCATAAAACTGGGACAATTCTTTGACAATTTCCCTTCTTTCATCCCAAAACCAGCCCCCATTCATTTGTCCAAGAGTTGCTAGAAAAACAGCAATAAAATGCAAATAAGTCCCTTGTAATCATCAAGTATGGATTGTCATGGTGGAAGAGTATAGACAGACAGACAATAAAGAATTAGACATGTCAGAAGTTGGCATATGCTAGATCCTAAATAAAACTATGAGAGAACAAAATTATATTTGAGAAGAGAGGTGCTTTCATAGGCAGGGTGGACAGGGAAGGCATCTCTGACACACTGGCTGTAAACCTTTCTAAAGTCTTATGAAGTGATATTGACTTTATTTTTCTAAAAGATTTTATTTATTTGACACAGTGAGAGAGAGAGAAAAGAGTGCAGCAGAGGAAGAGGGGAAGCAGACTCCCAGCTGAGCAAGGACACCCATGAAGGACTCAATCCCAGGACGCTGGGATCATGACCTGAGCCAAAGGCAGATGCTTAACCGAATGAGCCACCCAGGTGCTCTGATGATGACTCTAAGTCTTAAATATTGATGATAAAAGCCTATTTCCTTCTGTATGCACATGAAACTGCACTTCTCAGATCTTCCCTGCAGAGCATATTTGACCAAAGCACAAAGTTGACAAGGGTCCCAGCTGCTGCACTCTGAAATCATCACCCGTTAGGATCCCAGACTTTCTGGGAAATGCCCCCAGCCAGCAACTGAGCATTACAGGCATGCCAAGGTAGGTGCATTCCCAGGAGACATAGGATTCATCTAAAAGAAGACTAGCTTAAGAGCTTCCCATCAGTGGTGTGAACCTCGGGCTAAGACTTTCTCACTTATACGTCTTCCTGCACTCTCTCCTTCACAAAGGAGTCTGATGACTCCCACTACATCTCCCAGTTCTTTTCCCAGTTTGTTGCACATCTAACCCCTGCTTCTCTAAGGGTCTGGACTCACACATCCTGAGAGTTCTCTCTGGCCTTCCCACCCCATCCTCTCTATATACCTTGAGCAGTTCACACAATGAACATCTTACCTCATCACTGCTGCTGAGAACCATGTAGTCTCATTCTTCTGCCCTTCAGAGACTCATATCCATAACAGCGTATTCAAAACTCAGCCTGGCTGTCCCAACTCATCTCAGACTTGTCTCCCTCTCTCTCTCTCTGCTCCAACTCACCCGTGTTGCTCTGTGAATGTGCCTTCTCTCACTGTATCAGCCGATACAAGCTTCTATATAGTCTGTTCCTTTGGCCAGGAGTGCTCTGAATTTCCATTTTTCCCACCAAATTGGAGCAGGAAGCTCTTATGTAGCCCATGGTTTTTCTGTTCACACTTGCACTGATCATCATTCTCCTTCATCTAAGTCAGATTCCTCAATTTTATCCTTTCAGCTTCACTAAAGAACATTTACACATTCATTAGCTTGATTGCCTTCAGAGACTGTCTCAGTTTGCAATTATGCATTTATTAATATGATTATTTGATTAACGCCTGCTTCCCCTACTAGGCTATAAGTTCGCCTTTTTATCACTATTCTATCCCAGCATTTAGCTCAGTGTCTAACCTAAAGTATGCATGTAATAAATAAGTATTAAATGAAAAAAATGAATAAATAATCTTTCTTCCTAGGAAGTCAGATTAAACAGCATATCTTCTTAAAGCTTGATTTTTCTCAATTCTAAATAATTGAAAACATCCTATATTAAAACAAGTATCTATATCACGGGAATATAATAATACAACGCTGATATAAGTTTTAAGACTGTGTATCAAACTGTAAAGACATAAAACAAGTTTACTATGTATTGAGTACTTACACGGTGGTAGGTACTGCTGAGGACTCCACAAGCATTAACTCTTTTAATTCTCATAACACCTGAGAAGAGTGGAGTGTTCCTATGATTTCCCCTCCTCTTCTTCCTCTTCGTTCTTCCTCCCCCTCTCCTCCTCCTCCTCCTCCTCCTCCTCCTCCTTCTTCTTCTTCTTCTCCTTCTTCTACTCCTTCTTCTTCTTCCTCTCCTCCTTCTCCTTCTTATTCTCCTCTTCCTCTTCCTCACCTCTCCTCTCCCTCTCCCTTGCCTTCTCCTCCTCCTTCTTCTTTTTTTTTCAATTTCCCCCTTCTTGATGTCAATCCTGAGGCCAAGAGATGCTAAGCCCAGACATTTCCCTGCAACAGAGCCAGGTTCAAAGGAGGTATATTTGAGTCCAGAGCACCATGTTCTCCTCATTGCTGTATTATGGACCCTTTTAAAGGAATTTTGTGTTTCCTAGCTATGCTCCCAGACTTTTAGGGAAAATAAAATCCCCTTCTACTTTGGGAAGAACTTTGAAAAATACAGTATGCTTTAAATGCTTATGAGTTCTGGAAACATGGCACGAGGAATGTTCACACTGGTGTTCTGTAAAAATCGGCTTAGATGCAGTCGTTCTACAAGTCTCCCCTGAGCCCCATGCATGGCTGAGACCCTACTATCTGGTTTGCACAGCACGCTGGGCGGAAGTCTTAACTCAGCTTTTGACACATTTTGTTAGTATTTTCTGTCCATTGGTCTGTTCTTCCTTAGTCTGTAAATTCCTTAAAGAAAGTAGCAAGGTTGTAATGACAGCAAATATTTATTAGGGCTTTTGTTGGGCCTAATACCATATTAGACACTTTAATAAACTCAGTTAATTCCATGGACAACTTTACCTCTGAGGTAAGTGCTTTCGTATCCTCAATTTACAAGCCTAAGACAGCTAGTAAGTTAGATTTCAAATTTGTCCAATTTGGAGTTCATTCTCTTCCCCATTCAATAAGATAGATCAGACTTTGTTTCAAAAATAATGACATAAATTAGCACTTTGGTGAGAACAGATAGTCTCTCACTTTCTTTCTTTCTCTCTTTCTACTCTTCTTCCTCCCAGCTTCCCTTTGCTTCATAACCCCTACTGTGTGCTTGTGTGTGTGTAGAGTGGGGAGGAAAGAAAGAGAGAGGGAGACATATTTTTAACTAATCTTTTTCTTTCTCAGATAGCCTTGTAATTTTCTACCATGGGAATTAATCTGAAAAAATTTCTAGTAAAGGAGACCAACAAAAAATGCACATATATAAAAAGAAGAGAGACAGGAGATACTAATCTGAAAGATGGATTAAATTGTTAGGATTTAAAAAGAAATACAGGTTGTTCAGAAAAATATCTGGGCATCTAAAATTCCTAGGCAGATTACCTGAGGGGAAAAAAAGCTTTTTTTTTTTCATTAATGAAAAACCTAGAAAGCCACCAATACATATTTGTTTTTACTTTTAAGTTCAGCTTTAGAAGTTTGTTTTAAATGCTTGCTGAAATGTATAGCTTCTCATTGTGTTTCAACACTCTTAGGATGTTTCTGATTTTTCCTTTTATTTATCTTTACTTATAGCAAATTAAACATCATGTGGACATGAAGACCATAGGAAAGAAGTGTAGGGTGTTTTCTGTTCCCAGGAACAAATACAATCTTAATGTAACTATAGTAGCAGAAACAAACAGATACTTCAGCGTTCTTATGCTAACATTCATGTTCTTTATATCATTATGACTAGTGGAATCAATAGTTCATTGCAGGAAGAACATCTTATCAATATCTTTTACAAATGACAGTTTATGGCATGCAAAGCAAGGAGGTATTTCCTGTCTCCATTTATTGGTGAGCTGATTTCAAAATGAACAATTTTAGTAAGAGATAGATTTCTCCTCATAAATTTTATATTACTTTTTTCTTTGTGCTGAACAGTCTCCAGTATTTTCCAAGTAAATGGAAACTTAAAACACATCAGTTGTCTTTCAGTTTAAATAAGTCTCTGCTTTATTATGCATCTAATTATAAGGTATATTTATGTACATCTTTCTGAAAAAACAGCCACTGATCCGTGGCGGACTAAAGGCAGAGAGAAGCTCTAGATCACTGAAATAGAAAAGAGCAATAAAATCTTTTCTCTGAGGGAATTTGTGTCAAACAAGATTATAATATAATTCAGTCAGAGTAAGTGAGAACAAGTGGCACAGTAGACCGGCATGCCATGTCATATTGTAATGGCTTATGTGAAGATCTAGGTGTAAACCCCTGACAGAAATTCTTATAAGAATTATGTCACCAGGATGGGAGATGCTGAATTGGGCTATTTCACATTTTTAAGGTGTACTTCTAGGATGATGTATTTCTAGCCAAATTAACAGCTATGAAGAAACAGCCAGTGGTGAGTAGATTGATTGGCCTGTTTGAGAGGCCAACTTGACAAGGTAGTGATGCTGGAGTAGGATACTCATACATCTTGTAGTTTTCATTAATTTAAAATTTTTTTGATAGTAAATGGATGTTTTAAATGCTGGTCATATGAATCTCAGAGGAATGTCTATATATACTTGGAATCAGGAGGTATAGATATTTCCACAGAGTCTTTAGGGTGGTTACCTGCAATGTTGTCACTTTGAAAACTTTAGGAGGTAGGCATCATTTCAGACTAACTTGTATGAAAAGCTGTCCAGAGAATTAGCAACAAGGAAAACCTTTATCTTTTGTGGAGGTCAGATAATCCCAGCTACTAAGGTTAAGGACGCTCAATATGAAAAATGAGAATAGATGTGTCAAGTGAAAACACTGCAAATAAATATAGATTGTGTGTGTGTGTATTAGGCATGTATTCAAATGCCAGAAACTTCATACTTCCTGTTGAACTGTCAAATCATTCTAGAAAGACAGCTTCCAAAGACAAAATGTCAAGGAATGATGGTGTAATACTAGCAACGGTATTCATCCAGAAAAAAAACAAATATGTTGTCAGTACCCTTTGGGTGCTTCTATAAGCAAGTCAAAAAATTTCTCCCAATATTTTCATGAGAATTGGACAGCATAACCTCTCCTTTCATTCTCTATGACTGGCAAATAAATATTTATAGCTCTATAGTGATGTATCATAGACAATAGAAGGTTTTCTTTATAAATGACCTTAGGAATGACCAGATCCTCACTTGTGAGTTGGGAAAAAATGAAAGTCAGAGAGATCAAGTGACCCACTCAAGGTCATCACACAGATTTTTTAGAGATAGGAGTAGAAAACACTTGTATTTTTTCCCCTTAAAGTTCAGTACTTCTTTTTGTATTACAACATGCCAAAGTTAATTTTCCAAATGGAAAAGAGACAGTGGTCATCTAAGAATGTAAAACATGTTGGAATGAACACAAAAGTACCTACTTTTTAAAAATTATTCACAATTCCAAAAACACATGAAATAAATAAATTTGGGAACATTATACATATGTATAGATAAATACATATATATACTTGGTAGAGAGGACCTAGCCTGCTCCAATGATTTGCAGATAAAAAGCTATCCTTTGTTTTTATTTAAACAATGTGCACAGATAAGTGTAGGGGTGGAAATTTGGTTAGGCAAGTGCACCAGTCAGCAATGTGGCAGTTTGAAACTAGTCATTATTTGGAATCCTTGTAGGAAAAATATTTTTTAAAGGTCAAAATTGAGTAACATAAGCTGTATTTATCCCTGCCTATGATAATAACAGTAGACTAGACTTTAATTCCTCAAACACATATGAAATATCTATAGTATTTCTTGCTTTTATCCAAAGATATATGCTCAAGTATCCTTTTCATTTATTTGATTTCTGATAGGGTCTACAATCTTATCTTCTTATCACCAATGTTGAACATACTTTGAGAAAAACATGTGGACTAAGATATCGATATTAGACTAGAAAAATGTGTTATTATTTCTAGGGGACCAGAAAATAGATAAATTAATAATACAATTTCTCTCTCAAAATATTCTGCAATTCTCTTTGAAGAATGGTACTCTTGAGGTCAAGGTCATGGGCAAAGAAACACAGGAGAAATTCCTTTGCAGCTGCTTGCTCTGGGCAGGCATGTGGAAAAAAAGCAGATGACTTCAATTTGCAGTGTCATTACTCACCCCATTCCTGACATTGTCCTAGCACAAACATACATACCATGAGCAGCACAAGAGCTATATTCCCACATGCTTGAACTGCAATATGTCAAAAAAGATTTGGAGAAGAAGGTGTTTGCTGATAGATGGCATATATTCACTTTAAGTAAAGATGGGTATGTCTTCACCACAGTTTTCTTAAGGTAGTTGATCCCCTCCCTGGCTGCTGCTTCTTCTTTTTAAAGACATGCCATTCAAACTGCACGATATATAAGATGATACTAAAAATGGGACTTGAACAATTACATTGATCACACTGGCCATCTGACAGTGAAAAGTCATTATAATTTTTAGTAGATTTTTGATAAAATTTGTCTACACATGAAAAAACAAGGTGTTCAGAATTTAGGGGAATTTTCCATGAAAATATAGCAGAGAAGATTTAGACCTAAGATATTATTGTGGTGTTTTGTTTTTTTTTCCCTATAGCTCTGGTTATAGATGATCCAGTGAAAACCAATCAATGGCTTTCTACTTTTTCTTCTGAGTTATAAAAAAGATTCTTGCTCTATAGAATTGTCTTCAACTCTCAATTCAGACCAGTGTCCTCTAGATGCCTTCATTATAACCTGCATCTGTTTTTGTTGTTGTTGTTTATTAATACAAATTAAGAGTTGTCCACAATGTCACACAACACAGTCAAGCTAATATTTTTATGAATGTAGTTTTTCTGCTACATACTCATGTAGTTTTAAAAAACTATTACCTCTTTTTAAATAAATTTTATTATTGTAACTTCTATGATAAAATCACCCCCTTTGAGTATATAATTTAAGAGTTTTGACAAACATATACACCCATATAATTACCACAATTAAGACATAGATTATTGTTTATTTCACAGTCATTTGCAACAGGGAAATCTATTTAGCGTTAAGGACTAAAATACATTCATATCTTGGGATGTTAATAAACAACAATCAAAAAATTAGAATATCTTCATCTCTGGGGCCTATGTACCCAGAGATGTGTCCATGGAGGGACTTAAGAATGTCTGAAGACTTCCTGGAATTATATGCAAAAATATGTGAATGTATAAATGTGTATTTTTTAGGCAAAAGTGTTCATATTTTCGATCAGAATCTCAAAAAATGGCTACGACCCTCTACAATGTCCAGTTTGCTGAAATTAGGTCAAAGTCATCATTAAGATCAATAATTTGTAACATTTAAAATTTCTCTTTCGTGCTTAGTCCATGGCAATTTCTCTCTCTCTTTAGAATTTGTTTTCAATATTACTCATCTGATAATCATTTACCCAAAAAACACAATAAATTTCTAGAATTTGCAAAGCACAGGGGTCTAAGTTCTGAAGATTAAAAAAGAATGAACAGGAAATATCCCCATCTCTAAAAATTCTCTTGGTCTAACAAAACTTATAACATCCCACCTATTGTATTAAGACAAATTTATTAACTGGAGGAATCCTGCATGTATGTTGCATTCACAAAAGAATGGAAAGCTAATTGAAATCAAGGGCCAAAGTAGACATAGATAATCATTGGTTTCATACTTGGTTATAATAGGGATATCTATTTTGTTTTAAGGACTAGAATGTATATTCATAATTCTCTGAAGTTTCCTCCAGCCTAAAGTACTTCATTACATAGTGATTTCTGAATTAAAATAAGTATAGGTTGATTTATGACCCTTGACACTTGGTATTAATAGTGGATAAAAATTTTTGAAGTATGAAGTAAGTATGACTTGATAATATGAGTTGCATTACCTCACAGGGACATATATTCTAAGTCCAAACATGTAAGGACATAGGCTCAAATTTCATATCTACAAAACAGTAAAAGTAGATCCTGCTGTGCTTACTTCAGTCAGTCATAGTAAGGATCATATGAAAGACTATATCAGTGTTTATTTATAAATAATTTAGATTGGTATGTCAGTGCAGGTTATTAGAAATCACGGAGTGCCGACTTCTCAGTTCTCAGATAAATAAATTAATTCAGATCTATAAAAATTAATGACTTTCCCCAAGTAATATAAATAAATAAGAGCAGAACTAAAAAAAAAAAAAAAAGAAGAAGAAGAAATGTAAAACTCTATTCCCCCCAAAATAGAGTCAACATTATATCACTTAGGGTAATATATATCCAGGCTTTTAATGCAATTATATAACTTAGCCATAGCTACCTTTTAAAAACTCTGATCTCACTTGCAGTTATAAATTCCAAAACATTTCATTTTAGACACAATACTCTACTTCTGGGTTCAAGAGAAAAAGAAGTAACTTCAATTTTTTTTAAAATAATAACTGGTATCCATAGATGAAGGGGATGCCTAGCAACTTAGTGTAGCTAAGCCTCTGCTAGAAAAGCAAATCTAGGGGAAAAACTTCAGCTGTTTAAGTTATTGGTCTGAGTGACTTTCAGTGCATTTAAGGCAAAAGGGAGCTGTGCTTACCCACAAGTTGGATAAAAAGTTTTCCTACAGTGGATGGAAATTGACTAAGGTAGTCATTATGATTCTAAAAATAGTTTTAGATAGTTTTATCTTAAATGTTTGCATATCCAGAAAGCAATACACATTTTTCTGCTTTTATATAGGTAAAGTCAAGTCAAATAAAATGGAGTAGTACTGCAGTCCTTTTGAAAAGACGAATTATAATGAGAAAGTACCTCGGGTTTTTAAACTTCTTGAATTAGCAACTAGAGACAGAAAAATTACATATGCAACGGATTCTATTTGTCCCCCAAATTGAGATCAATGGGGATAACTATGACCAAAAAATTTATTGATTTGCACAAGTCTGGTTTCTTTTAATCTGTTGAAGATAAGCCCTCTTCTCTTTGAGAAATATCTTGTCCTTATAATTACTTTCAGACACACTTCTAACTCCCTCTTTCAAGACCAAAAAGTTTCTGATACCAGTCATTCAGAGTAGTTGTTTAATTCATGCAACTGTACTTAAAATGATTTTCAATCTTATGCTGCTTCATTAGAGTTTTCATTTTAGACCAATAATGGTGGTGGTTATTTCTGTAATAGAGGCGTTGCAGACACAGCAGGCAGGATGATACAAAAATACAAAGAAAAGAATATAAGGCATTGTGATAAATGTTTGAAGAGCAAACACTTCTTCTCATTTATATCTGTTTCTTTATCATCCCAGACATTGCTCGTTATAACGCAGACTCAAAACCATAGCCT
>PISX010012674.1:0-59820 GCA_004024625.1 Mellivora capensis
AGATACATATGTAGTGAAAAGAAGGGGCACATGCACCTCAATGTTCATAGCAACGATGTCCATGATAATCAAACTGTGGAAGGAACCAAGATGGCCTTCAACAGACAAATAGATAAAGAAGATGTGCCATATATACAATGGAATATTACTCAGCCATCAGAAAGGATGAATACCTAACTTCTGGATCAACATGGATGGAACTGGAGGAGATTGTGGTAAGTGAAATAAGTCAATCAGAGAAAGACAATTATCATATGGTTTCACTTATTTGTGGAACATAAGGAATAGCATGGAGGACATTAGGAGAAGGAAGGGAAAAATGAAAGGGAGGAGGGAATCAGAGGGGGAAACGAGCCATGAGAGACTATGGACTCTGGGAAACAAACTGAGGATTTTAGAGGGGAGGAGCATGGTGGGATGGGTGAGCCTGGTGATGGGTATTAAGGACACATATTGCATGGAGCACTGGGTATTATATGCTAACAATCAATCATGGAACACTACATCAAAAACTAATGATGTGCTGTATGGTGACTAATATAACATAATAAAAAATGTATTATAAAGAAGAAAACAAAATGCATCTCCTATAATCTTTGGTTAGGAATGGAAAATGAAATCTAATACTAATAATAAAGATCTAAAAATTTTTTAAAAAGATATACAGCCTGAAAACTTCCTTAATCTGGGGAAGAAAATAGATATACAGATCTAGGAGGCACATAGAAATCCCAACAAAATCAACAAAAGCAGATCCATACAAAGATATATTGTAATTAAACTTGCAAAAATAGTGATAAAGAAAAAACTGTAAAAGCAGCATGACAAAAGAAAACAATAACTTATAAGGGAAAACCCATAAGGCTAGCAAGGGATTTTTCTGCAGAAACTTTGCAAGCCAGAGGGAGTATGCGATATATTCGGAGTGCTGAATGAGAAAAATCTTCAGCAAAGAACACTCTATCCAGCAAGGCTATCATTCAAAATAGAAGGAGAGAAAAAGAGTTTCCAGACAAACAAACACTAAAGGAGTTCATAACCACTAAACCAGCCCTGAAAGAAATATTAAAGGGGACTCTTTGAGTGGAAAGGAAAGACCAAAAGTGAAAGTGTAAAGGTAGGAAACACAAAAGTAGTAAAAAGGAATATTTCTGAAAAAAAAAAAAAGCAGTCAAGAAATTCGTAAGATAAAAGGATTTAAAAATATAACAACATATACCTAAAACACAGAAAAGAGTAAGGAATGAGTTCAGACTTAAATGACCATCAACTTAATATAGACTACTAAAATACACAAATGGTACCATATATCAAAAATTACTAATAAATATGAAAAGAATAAAGAGAAAATAAATCAAATATGTCACTAGAGAAAATCAGCAAACCATGAAAGAGAGAAAGGAAGGAAGGAATAGAGAAAATCTTCACAAATAACCACAAAACAAATAATGACATAAACACATATCTATCAATAATTGCTTTGATATAAATAGAGTAAATGCTCCAACCAAGAGCCATAGGTTGATGGAATGGAAAAGAAAATAAGATCTATTCATATACTGCCTACAAGAGACTCATTTTAGACATAAAGACACCTGCATACTGAAAGTGAGGGGATGAAGAAACATCTATCATACAAGTGGATGTCAAAAAACAAACAAACAAACAAAAAACACAACTGGAGGGGTACCTGGCTGGCTCAATGGGTGGAGTATGCAATTCTTGATCTTGAGGTCATGAGTTCAAGTCCCACACTGGGCATGGAGCCTACTTTAAAAAAAAAAAAAAAAGGCTGGAGTACTAGTACTTCTATCAGGTAAAATAGACTTTAAGACAAAAACCAAAAACTGTAACAAGAGACAAAGAAGGATACTACGTAATAACAGGGACAATCCAACAAGAAGATGTAACAATTGTAAATATTTATGCACCCAATATAGGAACACTGAAATACATAAAACAGTTAATAACAAACATAAAGGAAGTAATTGATAGCAATACAATAATAATAGACTTTAACACCACATGTATATCAATGGATAAGTCAGCAAAACAGAAATCACAAAGAAACAATGGCTTTGAATGATACACTGGAACAGATGGGTTTAACATATATATTTAGAACATTCCATCCTAAAACAGCAAAATACACATTCCTTTCAAGTACACATGGAATATTCTCTAAAATAGATCATATACTAGCTCACAAAACAAGGCTCAACAAATTCAAAAGGATTGAAGTCATACCATGCATCTTTTCTGATCACAATGCTATGAAAGTAGAAGTCAACCACAAGAAAAGTCTGGAAAGACCACAAATACATGGAGGTTAAATAACCTGCTACTAAACAATGAATAGGTCAAACAGGAAATCAAAAAAGAAATTAAAAAGTACATGCAAACAAATGAAAATGAAAACACAATGGTCCAAAACCTAGGACATGCACCAAATGTGGTTCTAAAAAGGAAATTTACAGCAATACAGGCTGACCTCAAGAAGCAAGAAAATATCTCAAAAAACAATCTAACCTTATACCTGAAGGATCTAAGAAAAACAACAAAGAAAACCTAAAAGCAGAAGGAAGAAAATAATAAAGAGTAAAGCAGAAATAATTGATAAAGAAACTAAAACAAACAAACAACAACAAAAAAACAATAGAACATATCAATGAAACTAGGAGCTGATTCTCTGAAAAAAATCAATAAAATCAATAAACCTCTAGCTAGAATAATCAAGAAAAAAAGAGAAAGGACTTAAATAAATAAAATCACAAATGAGTGAAACAAAATAACAACCAATACCACAGAACTACACATGACTAGAACAGAATATTATGAAAAACTATATGCCAACAAACTGGACAACATGAATGAAATGGATAAACTCCTAGAAACATACTATCAAAATTGAAACAGAAATAAATAGAAAATTTGAACACAGGGATCAAGACAGTTTCACTCACTATGCAAATTGTTTGAGAGAAGAGAATAAAATCAAGAGAAAGAGAAAAGAGGTTAGTATACAGTAATGAAAACAAAATACTCTTGGTTCAAGGTTTAAGCAAATAAAACAGACTAGAAAGTCTAGTCACTGACCCACATACACCCAATCTTACCATCAATATAAAGTGGAAAAGCACAGTCTTTTCAATAAATGATGCTGGAACAATGATATCCATAAGGGATAAAACAACCTTGACTTCTATTTCATAGGCATATGAATCAATTCTAAATGGAGCATGGAGCATAGGCCTAAATGTAAAAGGTAAAAACAAATCTTCTAGAAGATAACATATGATAATATCTTCATGACCTTGAGGCAAGCAAAGATTTCTTCAATAAGATATAAAAAGCTCTCGCCATAAAGGAAAAGTCAGATAAACTGATTTGATTAAAATTAAGAACTTACATTCATCAGAAGATACCATTAAGAGATAGAAAACAAACTACAGCCTGGGAAATTATTTTTTTAAGATTTTATTTATATTCGTCAGAGAGAGAGAGAGGGCACAAGCAGGAGCACCGGCAGGTAGAGGGAGAAGAAGGCTCCCTGCTGAGCAAGGAGCCGGATGTAGGACTCTATCTCAGGAACCTGGGATCATGATCTGAGCCAAAGGCAAATGCTTAACCAACTGAGCCACCCAGGTGTCCCAGCCTGGGAGATTTTAAACTGTGTATATCTGACAAGAATTCTATCTGGAGTATGTAAATTACCATTATAAAGTAATAGTAAAATGATAACTAAATCCAATTAAATAAAGGGCAAAAGACTTAAAAATCAATACACAAAAGATGACATCCAAATAGGAAATTAACATATAAAAAGGTGCTTAACATCACCAGCAATTAGGGAAATGCAAATTAAAACCTCAATCAATTCACCAAAAGGCTAATTTTTTCCTTAAATATTCAAGTATAGGCCAAGATATAGAGCAACTGAAACTCTTATATGCTGCTGGTATGAGTGTAAACTGTGTAACTACTTTGGAAAACAGAGTATCTGCCAATACTGAATAAATACATACCCTATGACCTAATAGTTCTACTCATAAGCATATAACTAACATAGCCACATATGTATGTGTATCCAAAGACATGCACAAAAACATCCACAAAGTATTATTCATAATTGCGAAGACTGGAAGTAGTTCAAATGTCTATCACCAATAGCATGGAAAAATAATTATGACACAGTCATAGAATAGAATACCATGTAGCAAAGAAAATGAACTACAACCATGTGCCGAAACATGGATGAAATTCACAGTCATAAGGCTGGGCGGTGGGGGGAGGGGGGGTGATAAGCTAGACACAAAATACTAATATGTATCAAATTCAAAACAAGTGAAGTTAATCTATGCTGCTAGATGTCACAACAGAAATTATTCTAGAGGGATAATAACTAGAAAAGGCATAATGAAGCCTTCTTGATTGCTGGTAACATTCTATTTCTTGATCTGAGTGGTAGTTACATGACTTTGTTTACTCTAGAAAAACTCACTGCATTATAATTTATGGACTTTTCTGTATGTGTGTTAAATCTCAATAAAAAGTTTACAGAAAGAACACCTTGGTGGCTCAGTCAGTTACGTCTGCCTTTGGCTCAGGTCATGATCCCAGAGTACTGAGACTGAGTCCCATATCAAGCTCCTTGCTCAGCAGAGAGCCTGCTTTTCTCTCTGCCTGCCACTCCCTCTGTTTTTACTTAGACAAATAAAGAAATCTTAAAAGGGGAAAAAAAAGGGATGAGAATTATGCTATGTATATGCAACATATACCAAAAGAAAATCCTCAGACTAGAATGGATTATATTTGGCCATGCATAAGCTGTGGTCAGAACAGTTCTGGGCACAGGTACTGTGATGAATAATGTCCCCCAAAAGTCATGCCAACCTAGAACTTCAGAATGGGACCTCATTTGGAAATAGGGCCTTTATAGATGTAATCAAGTTGGGCCCTAATCCAATGATAGCAGGATTTACAAGAACAGTGAAATTTGTACAGACCCACAGAGAGAACACCATGTGAAAACAGATACACAGGGAGAATGCCATACAATGACAGAGGCAGAAATGGGAGTGATACGTCTACAACACAGGAAACCCCCAGGGTTGCTGGCAACTAACAGAAGTTTAGAAGAGGCAAGGAAAGATTCTTTCTTAGAGCCTTGTCAAAGAGCATACCCCTGCCAGCATCTTGAGCTTGGGTACTTTTTTAAAACAAAGAGCTTGGTCTCGTACACCTGTAAATTAAAGATAAAGTATTTTGCCTATAAATTACCATTCTGCCATGAAGAGACAAATGTTTTTACATATTAAAAGTAACAGCTGTGTTATTTAACTCAACAGAGGGAATACATGCAAAAAACACCATCTCAGGTAACCCTAAGAAAGATGGCTATGAATTGTAAACTTGTGATAGCAAGAACATAGTAATCAGGTTAATTCACTGAATATTATTCTGGGGGGAGGGCAGGGGCGGGGAATGACTGTGTCATATAAGCACTCCCCCAGAAATGTCCAATCCTGACAATCATAAGTGCTAAAAGGATAGACCTGACTCTTAACTCTACAGCATCCAAAATTCATTGTACTTACTAAAAGGGGATCAAAGGGGAAGGCTGCAGGGAATGAAGGGTCTATGAGAAATAGTATTTCTTATATCGATATCTCACTTTCACAACGGTTGCCTTCTTCAACATATTAACAACCATCTTAATGTTCTAAAATAGCAATTGCAATCAAAGCTCATATTCCCTGAGGTTTGAACTTCAATCATCAGATCATGCATTTTTTTGTTATAAAGTCAGAGTTTATGCATTAGGTTTACTTTAAAATAGGATGATGACAAGTTTGATCTCACTGTATTCTATTAACAGTTCTACTTTGTTTTGTTTCAAAACAGAGAATCCAGGAAGGATGAACCCAAAGGGTAAAGCACAGTCTTGCAGGTTTAAACACCTTTCTTTGGAAATTGTGTTAACCTGCCCAAGGCCTGAGTTATGTCTACATTAGTTCTAAAAAATGTGTATTTCTAGTGCATCCTCAGGGTACATAGAAATACAGAAAGAATGCTAACTCAACTACAGAAATCATTTTCTTAAGGGCTCTCAGATATTTTGAAACCATTTATGTGATTTGCATATGCTAATGACAAAGCATTCTGATTAATTCAAAGACCTTCAACCACACATTATTGATTTGCTTATTACTATATATGGTTTAAGCTAATAAATTAAATTAATAAAATAATAAATCTTTTTTAAAAATATATACCCAAAGGACACCTGGGTGCCTCAGATGGTTAGGCACCTGCCTTCAGCTCAAGTCATGATCTCCAGGTCCTGGAATCAAGCCCCACATCAGGCTCCCGGCTCAGGGGGGAGGCTGCCTCTCCCTCTCACTCTGCCTCTCCCCCTGCTTGTGCTCTCTCTGTCTCTGTATCTCTCTCAAATGAATAAAATTTTTAAAAATCTTTAATATATATATATATATATATACATATATATATATATATCTCCAAGAATTTTCAGTCATTTAAACTGTTCTTGTCCATCACTCCTCTATAACATCTTAATCTAAGTGTAATTTGTTTAAAGTGAATTCAGTATGTGCAAACTTGTACTTACAATGCAGATTACTTTTAAGACACAATTGTTCATTTTATCAATGGGATCTTCATTTAGAGAGAGTCACTAAAAAGAATGTTTGAGACAATCCCATAATGTGCCTAAAATAAAATTCCATTTACATCCCACTTGTCAGGAATATATCTGAGTAAAATGAGGTATGAATCCAACTCCCCACTCGGTCAGTCCTACCCTTTACTCAGGGTATTCAAATGCCCCCAACCAGTAAGAACTACCCTGACCACCCTGTACGAAATACTATCCTATGCCCATAATTTTCTATCTCTCCTTACTCTGCTTTATTACTTTCAAAGTATTTATCACCATCTGACATATTACAATTATTTGGTTTTGTTGTACTTAATTTCCATCTTCTCCCACTAGAACGCAACCACCTTCAGAGCAGATGTCTGCTGAGCTCTCACTCCAAGAATAATCTGGGGCAAAAAGCAGGTAGTCAATAAATAACTGTTAAATAAGTGACTAAATATCATAAAGTAATATAAAATGAAGTCTTATAATATGTAATGAAAAGAAGCTTAACATTTTCTTAGCTGTACTAGATTAGGAAGAAATTATCCCACTTGCAGCAGCAATTTAATTTCCTAGATTCATTTTTCATTGAGTAAAAAGCTTCAGGGCAGATCTTTTATGACCTGGCTATCAATCTTCCATTTTTAAGTCAATAAGGATAATTAACTTAGTACAGATCTTTTTTTAAAAAACAGTAAAATTGGGGTGCCTGGTGGCTCAGTCATTAAGCATGCCTTCAGCTCAGGTCATGATCCCAGAGTCCTGGGATCGAGTCCCGCATCAGCCTCCTTGCTCAGCAGGAAGCCTGCTTCTCCCTCTCCCACTCCCCCTGCTTGTGTTTCCTCTCTCACTGTCTCTCTTTCTGGCCAATAAATAAATAAGGCTTTTAAAATATATATATATAAATAAAATTAAAACAATAAAATTATTGGGGTACTAGGGTGGCTCATTCAGTTAAATGTCTGACTGTGGCTCTGATCATGGTCTCAGGATCCCAGGATCAAGCCCCAAGTTGAGCTCCCAGCTCAGCAGTGAGCCTCTGCTTTTCCCCCAGCTCCTGCTCATGCTCCCTCTCTCTCTCTCAAATAAATAAAATCTTAAAAAAAACAACAATAAAATTATTAAAAACTGAAACTGGTTAATGGTAATAATAGTTAAGAATGGGGATGGGGTGGAGAGTAAATCAAATCTATCCAAAGACAAAACAGCTCTGTGATTCAGGTGCAGCCCATTCTGACTAAAGTATGAGATATGCAGTGTTTCCTTTATGGGAGTTCTGACCTCTAGCTGTCAAACAGGAAGTGATGAAGCACTTGTCCTTATTATTATGCATTTTATGTGGATAATGGATGGCTTTTTTATTTTTTTTGAAGGTAGTACTTTGTTTATGAGTTACCTCTGAAATCTGTTTTCTTTCTTGGGTGGCTTTTCATTGTGTCCTATTGTGGTAACACCTATTCTTCATCCTTGTCATGCCTGGAGTAAGGGAGCATTTTAGAAAATGAATCTGCACTATACTTTGCACCACAAATGATATGCACCCCATAATTTTTCAATATGTTCATATCTACTGTGTTAGGTGGTTTGTGTTATGCTTCAGAGAGCTGCTCCTGACCTCAGACACTCCTCGTATCAATAATTCTTTCCTGGGACACAATAGCCACAGGGGAAATGAAATAAACAGACACAGAGTGGCTCCCTTCTACCAGAAAGGATTTTGACTCAGCAAAATGGGCTCACTGACCCTAATAGACTAACCCTACAGAACTAAGGTTTTATTTCTGACTTCATGGGAAAAACTAAAATGTGTCACTTCTAAATGCTTCAAACCGGAGGAAGCCCATCATACTAATACTAATGCTTTCCAGTGTATCCTATTGTATTCTGAATGTAATTCGGGCTTCCACCTGTTGGAGCAGTCAGTTCAGACTAAGTTATGCTACCAGCATCAAAGAATATCCAAATCTCAGTGACTTGTAACAATGTGATGTAGTTCTCACTTATGTAACATGTTCAAAAGTCAACTTCAGCTCTACCATCTTCATTCCCACCCCAGGCATTAGGAACAACCCCTCTCTGGAATATGTCAGTCTCATGTAGGAGTAAGAGTACTGATGGAATCACACATGGCTCTTAAAGCTTCTGCTCAGGATTGGAATTTGTCATCTCCACTCACATCTCATTGACCACAGCAAATCCATGACCAACTCCAGGATTAGTAGGATGGGATTCTAAACCTCCTGCAGGATGGGGCCAACAGGGAGGTGTAGAAAAAAGTTGTGAGCAATAATACAATCTGCCATCCCTGTGAACTAAAATCTTGAATGGTTTAGGACATGGTTGCTTGACAACTGTGGGAGTATTCACACACCACTTTGAGAATCTGATAAAAAAGTAAAAAACCTAGCCCCAGAAAAATGTACACACATACAAACCTATTCCCAGAAATATGCACAAATACAAATACCTACAAATTTTTTCACATAATTTCAAGAGTCAGAGATACCTAGCTCTATATATGAAACCAGACCTAGAATAATAACTTGTTTTGGAGAGACATTTTCTCCATCAAGCATTAAACAAACTGCCATTTGTCAACATGAGGTTAGTTTACTCATTATACCTGAAATTAGATGAAAAAGACCTCATCCAGGAGGGACATCTAGGTTTTCTGCAAACTGTCTGCTCTTTCTGAAGGCCAGGGCCCTAAATCACTGCCCTCCACACCACCTTGGAAAGTCCACTGAAAGGGGAACACATTGCCTTTAAGATGTATTTTCTTCCAGTTTATATTGCCCAGCATTTTGGAGCACCTGGGTGGCTCAGTCGGTTAAGCCTCTGCCTTCAGCTCAGGTCATGGTCTCAGGGCCCTGAGATTGACCCCCACATCGGGGTTGGTGGGGAGGGGTAGTCCCCGCTCAGCAGGGAGTCTGCCTGTCCCTCTCCGTCTGCTTCTCCACCTGCTTGTGCTCTCTCTAATAAATAAATAAAATCTAAAAATATATATAAATAATTGTCCAGCATTTTATATTGTTTTCTTTCCTTTTACGGTTTTACAATATATATTCCCAAGTAATACTGAAACTTAGTAATACAGAGTAATTTTACTAAGTAGTAATATTAAATAAATCATATTTCCTTAACCTAAGGCATCCAAACGTGGTGAGTTTACACATGCATAATACCTTTGTGTATCTGTGGCTCTCTCACCTCCATGGAATAGAGGATCATACATAACAATCAGCATTTTTTCTAAACTCCAGCAAAATCAAATGTAACCACAGTGAAGACTGGATAGGGAACTAGGGGTGGGGGGGCAAGGCCACTCATCATCCTACTCAGAAAGCAACTCTACCAATGGAGCCTGATGAGGACACATGGTCTGCCACAGATACAATGACATTTTATCAAATGTCAAATAAGGTGAAATGAGCCACCTCCTAAAGTAACAAAAAACCTGACAGAACTATCAGCTGGCTCCTTCTCTTTTTTTTTTTTTAAGATTTTATTTATTTATTTGACACACAGAGAGAGATCACAAGTAGGCAGAGAGGCAGGCGGAAGCAGGCTCCTTGCTGAGCAGAGAGCCTGATGTGGGGCTCCATCCCAGGACCCTGAGATCATGACCCCAGCCGAAGGCAGAGGATTAACCTACTGAGCCACCCAGGCACCCTGGCTGGATCCTTCTTAGAGCCATCTTTGTTCACACCATAATTTGAGTTCCCTTGTGTTTTTTGTTTGTTTTTAATTATTCAAAGCAGCATCTTGAGTGAAGTTGGAGGAGGTTCTGGCTTTCTGACCTGCATATCTCTCTGTGGGGTTGTGTAAAACATGGAGCGAACATTTTAATTTGAGAAAAGAAAATACCCTGAACATTTTATGACTGCAAATTTCATCTTAAAGCAGACACAACTGGAAGTGCTCCTCCTGGATCCAGAGGGAGAGACCAAGCAAGTCACAGGCCCATGTCAAAACTGGGTTCTGCTCATGCCTCACGGCACAGGCAGTGCAGTTCTGTGTCCAAGGAACCTGCTGCCCGGCCCTTGAGGGCAAAGTAGGACACGGTGTTCTCAAGGGAGAATCTTCCCATATTCTCATCTAAAGAAACTCTCAGGGGTGCCTGGGTGGCTCAGTGGGTTAAAGCCTCTGCCTTAGGCTCAGGTCATGATCGCAGGGTCCTGGGTTCGAGCCCCATATGGGCTTTCTGCTCAGCAGGGAGCCTGCTTCCTCCCTCTCTTTCTGCCTGCCTCTCTGCCTACTTGTGATCTCTGTCTCAAATAAATAAATAATCTTAAGAAAAGAAAAAAAAAGAAACTCTCAGCTTCAGATTTATTTTTTATTAGGGGGAAGAAAAAACTTCAAAGGACTATAAAATCTCAATGAGAATTGAAACAAAATAACTGTACCTTGGAATTTATCCACAATTCAGAAATGCTTTCTATTGGAAAAACCAGTTTCTATGTTTTGCCTTTATCAGGTCCTTAACATCCCTAATCCTATTTAGGCATGTGCTTTAAAACTTTCTAAGGTTTTAACAAAATTCCCCAAGATTTAAATTATGAACAAAGTCTTGTTGACTAATTAGGCTTGCTTGTTTGGTATGTTACATTCTGGTATAAGGTCATCATCACTCGATGTTCTGGCTATCGCAGTGTTGTGTCACAGAATAACTAAGTTTTTTGACAATTTCCTTGTCATAATAAACTCTCATATCAGATCATTAACAATGTCCATTTCTGAGTTTCTTTCATTTATAATTGTTCTTATTCTCTTGCAAAATGAGTATCATCTTCAAGGAGGTTCAGATAAAGGACTTTTAGGACAATACAGGTATTCAATATCTTTATGATCAAAGCTGAAATGAGTAAGAATTTCCAGAACTAACTAAAAACTGCATTCAAACGGAACAAGAATTAGTAACATGGGACTAAATAAACTAAAGATTATAGTTTTGTGACTTTTGTTTGAAACACTCTAACGTTTCTAACGTTTCTCTTCCGTTTCTCTAACGTTTCTCTTCCAGATTAAGGAAACTTTCTCTTAAGATATCCATGACTTACAAAAATGTGATAAAGTATTCATTTGTGAACAAACTGAAGCATTTAACTTTTCTCTCTACCTTAGCCCTCTGAAACTCAAAAGATCTCAATAAGTATTCCTTCTTCCATGGAAATCATAGTCATTTGCATAAGTTCAATAAGAATCTATTCTTGTAACAGAACATCACTGGAAACACGGTTATTTTACCAAGGCTTTGACTGGAATGTCCTATTTGGGAGAGACATGCATAGCCTCAGATATGACCAGACAGTTTTAAGGAACTAAGGTTGACTTTATGAACCTGGAGCCATCAAGCCCCTTGGAACTGTTGGCCTGATGCCTTGTTTACGGAGTTTCCAGCAGCCTCACCAGGTGAGTAAAGAATGTTGTTTCCTGGCAGGTGCAGGAACCTCAGGATATATTGAGGACCTCAATGAAGAGGAATCCACCCAAATCTACAGGTACTACAGGCATGTCTAATGGCAAGTACCTTGCTTGGCTTCTGGCCTGGAGAGGCTACTAAAAGTTCAACCTAGAGATTCCTTATAAAAAGTTCCTGCAAAGCAGATTCTCAAATATCTACATGATCAATAATTATTCTTGCTGAACTTGTGTAAATGATTAGGCCAAGTTTGTTAAAACTGGACTTGTTTTTCAAATAAATTAGTCCTGATTTGGCTATCTCAAATTAAAAATGAGAGTATCTTTAGAGAAAAATTATGTTTCAATAGCCTACCTTTGAAGATGTTAAATCCTAGTTTTGGTTGTCTTTAGATGTTGTTAGCTTAAGCTACACAAGCTGAGGTAAACTTCATGGAACTACCTTTTCTGTTTCTGCACAATAGCTCATGTATAGATAATCTTCTTGCTTGTGGGGATAACAGAACCCCATGGGCACAAGATTAATTAAACAACTGGAAAATGGGACTGATTTCCCAACAAGCGTATAACTCAACTAGCACCTTGACCAATTCTGTGTGGCTGGGATGATGAAATCACTCCTTAAAAGCCAGAGCATACCCCACTCTATGGAGTTAACTATGGGCTTGTGGAGATAATGAATGACCCCACTTTATGATTGGATTGGATGATGCACTTGGGGATGCCCTTATCTCTTGACCAGTCTTGTCCCACTTGCCAATGATTCCTTAGGATACTGTTAATGCTGGACCTCAAACAAAGAAGTCTTCTCAATGGTTTCATCCCTCATAGTCCTATTTATCCTAGAAGCCATGTTTATTGAGGTGCAATTGCAAACAAAGGCTTTAGCTAAATACATAACAGTCCTGCTGATAAAAAGAACCTGAAAGCTCACTATGGGACAATCCCTGACTATAATGACTTCACGTCAGGTCCAGAGTGTCTTAGAAACCAAAGGCCACCAATGGCTGATAGAGGCTGACTTACTAAATGCTAGGTTATGGTTCATAGATATGCCTGAAATAACACTTGAAATCTGTCAGACTTTAAACCCAGCTATCTTTATGCCTGGATCTAACCATCATACTTCTATAAAGCATAACTGTTCAGAGGTTATTTATCTTGTTTATGCTAGCTAGCCAGATTTAAAAGATGCCCCTAGATGACAGTTGGTTTACTGATGGCAATAGTTTTATGGAAAAGAGAGTAAGAAAAGCTGGGTATGCTATGGTGCTTATTCATGCTTTGCAACTGCCAGAGCCTTAAAAATTAATATTTATAAAGACTCCAAATATGCTTTCCTAGTCCTATAAGTCCATGGAGCAATTTAGAAGAAAAGGGGATTATTATCAAGCCATAACTCCCCAATCAGATATGGGCCTGAAATTATCACTCTTCTTAAGGCTGTACACCTACCTACCTAAGTAGCAGTAATTCACCTCAAAGGACATCAAAGAATATGACCTTAGGAACCAATGAAAGTAATGAGGCTTTACACCAGGCCACTGATTTTGGTAAAAAGGCCATGGATGACAAAAACTTTGCTAAGAAAAACTGTTCCTGGACTCCCTTGGTCCATACAAAGTGACAATGGAGTTTTATTACATACATTCAAAAGATGCCCCTCCAAAACCGAATAGCCCTTGATATCTTGACTGTAGTTAAAGGAGGCCCAAAGCTAGATGCCAGCTCCGAAAGTGACCCAATGGCTACACAGCTCTAACTTGTGGCCATGGCTTCCCCCAGGCTGGATAGGCCGCTGTACCCTGGGTTTTGCCTGGATGCACAGACACATTATTAAAATCATTACCGACCCAGCCAACCTTCTAAATTTAAAACAACGGTGAACACATTCTACATCTCATTGATATGACCAACTAACATCCATTTTTTGTTCCCTCTTTGGGGCTGGATGATGTTGTCTGGCACATAGAAACTCTTAATAAGTACACAAAGCCCTAAGTGATACTCAAAATGGCTTTCTCTACTAAATACTGAACTAACACAAATGTGTAAAGCAGTTTTACAAAACAGAATGGCATTAGATATTTTAACTGCTACACCAGGTGAAATGTGCACTACCACAAAAACAAAATGCTATGTATATGTTCCAGATTATGACAAAATATTTCTGGGCTTCTGACATAAATACTCAAATTGGCACTTTAAAAGATCCCTCTCTTTCTTTTAATGACTGCTTTAAACTCCTGGACTGGGGGAAAATTATCAAAGTCAACTATCAAAGATCTTTTATTTAGAGTTTCTGGTTACAATATTAACCTTATTTTGTCATTTCCAGTGTCTCCCCACCTAGTGCCAAGACTCCTTCACTGCCATAACTTCCAGCTAATAGATGATCCTTTCTACCCAAGGAGGTTCACATATGTTAATCGCATTGGATTCAGCTGCCTCCCCCTTTTGTAACTCCCCTATACAATCCCCAACTGACCAATATTGACCCATAGGTAGAGACATCTACGCCCCTATTCAGCTGGAAGAAGTTATAGAAGATGAGACCTTCCACCTTCAACAACTTTAAAGATTTAAGGGTCAAAATTGTTCAGAGGGGAAATGATGAGGGAGCAGAAGGCTGGCAGAAGATAAAGCATAAGCTGACACCCCACAACCTCTCTCCAACCACTCCTGGGTGGGACATATGTGACATTCTTCCAGGAATCTCCTATCTTAATGTTAATGCCTTGCTGGAGGGGAAAAACAACCTTAATCTGACAATGGCAAGGCCTCTGGTATCTATTAGGTCCTCTTTAGCATATGAAAGTTCTTTTTTTTTCTTTTTTTTTTTTATTCCCAATTTGGTTTTTTTAAAATTAATTTATTTTTATTTCTTTTCAGCGTAACAGTATTCATTGTTTTTGCACCACACCCCGTGCCCACCACCAGGCTCCCCTAACCTCCCACCACCACCACCACCCCCCCCTTCAAAACCCCTCAGGTTGTTTTTCAGAGTCCATAGTCTCTCATGGATCACCTCCCATTCCAACCAATTTCCCTCAACTCCCTTCTCCTCTCCATCTCCCCATGTCCTCCATGTTATTTGTTATGCTCCACAAATAAGTGAAACCATATGATAATTGACTCTCTCTGCTTGACTTATTTCACTCAGCATTATCTCTTCCAGTCCCGTCCATGTTGCTACAAAAGTTGGGTATTCATCCTTTCTGATGGAGGCATAATACTTCATAGTATATATGGACCACATCTTCCTTATCCATTCGTCCATGGAAGGGCATCTTGGTTCTTTCCACAGTTTGGCGACCGTGGCCATTGCTGCTATAAACATTGGGGTACAGATGGCCCTTCTTTTCACCACATCTGTATCTCTGGGGTAAATACCCAGTAGTGCAATTGCAGGGTCATAGGGAAGCTCTATTTTTAATTTCTTGAGGAATCTCCACACTGTTCTCCAAAGTGGCTGCACCAACTTGCATTCCCACCAACAGTGTAAAAGAGTTCCCCTTTCTTCACATCCTCTCCAACACATGTTTGAACCTCCCTTTTTCCCTACCTCCCTCTCCCAACTTGTAGGTATCTAATGGGCCACTCCTCATGACCCCGGTGCAGCTCTTCCTGTCCCCATGCTTTAATAAAATGACCTTTTTGAACCAAAAAAAAAAGATTTCTGTTAGATTCTAAAATCCTGTTTGAATTTTACATATAACTGCATGCCTTGCTTAAGCAAACCAAACACATAAACATCCTGATTAAGGAGAATTTGCTTTACAAAAACTCTCACTAAGGATTCCTTTAGCAGCCTTCTTTGAATGCATTTGAAAATAAAATACACATTCTGGCACATAGCTAAGATATTAGGTGAGTTACCATCCACCCATTGTTTAGTTATAATAATGATCCTTAAGACTTTGCTAAAACATAAGTATCAAAACAACAACAAAAACCCTCCAAGTATAAAGAATAGCCACATTCTATGATCTACCAAATAACTAGCTGTTTAAAATAATAGTAAAGGGAGCAATATTTGTGCAAAATATACAAAAGTATAAATGTACTGCCCTCTGAGAAATAAGGATTAACTATTATTAATTTCATTTTAAGGGACTTAAGTTTCAAATCATACAGCATATCAGAATTTTTATTTTTTAATAATAATGACTGTGAAACAATTGAGTGACATACATGTAACATTTTTCCCATTTCAGATGCCCCCCACCAATGGTTCTCAATGCTCTGGAAATATTCCGTACAAGTTATCAGTCATAAATGCCTTGTCAGCTTCAACCACAGTACCATACCAACTAGCACTACTCTGCTCCCCTTTGCCAGGGCTTCAGAAAAGGATGGCTATGGAATAAGAATGATAAGACACCTTTCAAACTTTTATAGACCAATTAGAAGATAGGTCTCCAGATAATGGGCCATTTTAATATTCCAATCCTCAGATTTAGACATTCCCATTACAGAGATGTCATGATTAGAAAACACAAAGGAAAATCACTTTACATGATTTATAACCATTCCCTAGTATTTAAAAATATCACATATCCCTCCCTAATGTTTTATTATTTCTGGAAAGACATGCTACATGCTGATATCAGCTGAAAACTGGGATAAAATACAAGGTTAGGAAGACTTATCAGGGACAGAATGGAGCCCAGAAATCTTGATTAGCAACCATCTCCACCATGTAATGAGTTTCTGGACCAGCAGGGGTGAAATTGCATGCCAAAATCACAATAAATTATTCTCCATCTGAACACAGACTAGCCATATCATCACCTAGTTCCAGGTTTAGAAGACTGAACTTATCAAATGCATTGCTGAACAAAAGCTGGCCTTCATTTTCTAATGCAGTTGACTGTGCTAGAAGATTGATTGAGTGTGGATGAAGGTTCAGTATTATGGAACAATGATCAAAGACCATATATCAACCACTGGGCATGCAGTGCTATTATTACAATGTCAATCAATAAACATAGTCGTTTAAGAGACTCTACCAGTAACACATTAATTCAAGAGCTGGGCCAGTATATTAAATAACTGCTCCACAGAGAAATTCACAAGGTACCACAGTTGCTATGCCCCTTCCTTCAAGTAATTTCACCTGTTACTACAGTAAGCTATCTATGCCTTCTAGATATTTTAAAAGCTGGGTACCATTTTTTATAAAAATGGTGTAGAACAGCCTTGAAGGCAGATTGTAAAGAAATCAATTCAATGTCCTCACCTACATTTGTCAATATTTCCATTCCCCTCAATCTATATCTTTCAGTAGCATCACAATAAAAGATACAAGTATGCCTAACAGTTCCCAACGAACATCAATTACAAAGAAAATCCCAGCAATGAAAAAATAAAATGGCAGAGAAATATAAACTTCTCTAAGATTCTCTGCTTCAGATTCTTGATAAATATGAGCAAAGATATGCATTTGTGTTTATATGTGGTTTAATAAAAAATTCTTCCTGAGATATTCTGAGTCGACAATGTCATGCTTATCTGTATACAAATAGTTGCTGAATTTCAACACTCATTCATTCATTCATCTATTCATTCAAGATTAATTCAACAAAATGTTAAAACATGTGGTAAGCTCTGAGTTCAGCATAGGAGATACAAAATGAAAATGTTTATTGTTAGGTCCCCCAATAATGGGTCCGTGATCAAAGGAGTGAGACTGATACAAAGCAAAGGTCAAGCAAAGCTTTATTTCGCGCCAAGCATCAAGAACCAAACTGACCGGCCGGGGCTGTCTCTTACAAAGAGGCGAACCCTCCCTGCCTTACAGACTAGCTTTAAAGGGCAAAGGCCATGTGGTTGGGCCTGGCCCCACACAGAGAAATCTGCACAGTCATCCTAGGTCACACATGGGTGGCCAATTGAATTACAATTTACCCCACAGTAGCTATTTGAACTAGCCTATCGCCTTGGTCAGAATTGGCATGCAAAAGGCAGGACTCACACTCCTTGGTGGCTAGGGAGACAGTATGCACACCCCACTGATTGGATGTCTCCACCTGGCCTGACCCGCCCTTGTATTTGGGCTTTGTTACCTGGGACTGGTTTCCCGGACTTGCTTTTAAGTAAGTTCCCCTGGGGGGGCAGGGTCAGTTTAAGTTTTACTGCATAAACAACAAAATCACTGTTTAACCAGATGGAGCTGCTCTGGCTAAATAGGCCCTTACATTTATCTTTACCCTATTCTTAAATACTAATTAATTAGAAGGGGAAAAATGTAGGATAAATGCAATGATAGAGATAAGCTCTAAATATTTTGAATCTCCTGTAAAGACTACCTAAAAAAAATGAGAAGCCATCAAGGGGAGACTTTCCCAGGGGGGTGACACCTGAACTGTCCTAGAGGAGAACAAACATCACTTCATTCAAAGATAAAGTGGAGCATACTGAGAATACAGCCTGAACAAAGAAACAGAGACCAGAAGAGACTTCAGCTATTCTGCAATGTAGAATGTGAAAGAGAACCAGGCAAAGAGTAACAAGAGTTGGGTGGAGAGGTGGGCAGTGTGGATCAGAGGGTCTTAGGATAACAGCCCAAGGACTGGCTTTAATCAAAAGCAGTATGAAGCCACAGAAGAGGAGTAGCCTAGTAAGATATGCATTATTAAAAACCCCTATGGGAGGGACACCTGGGTGGCTCAGAGAGTTAAGCCTCTGCCTTAGGCTCAGGTCCTGATCTCAGAGTCCTGGGATTGAGCCCTGCATAGGGCTCTCTGCTCAGTGGGGAGCCTACTTCCCGCCTCCACCCCCCCGCATCCCTCTCTGCCTACTTGTGATCTCTCTGTCAAATAAATAAATAAATAATCTTAAAAGAATAATAAATAAATAAAAATTAAAACCCCTATGGGAACTGTATGAAAAATGCGTCTGACCAGAATTGAAGTGCCCAATTAAAAATAGTCCAGAAGAAAGTGGTTGAAGAAATTGAACTATGGCAGAGGAGCAAAGAGATTAAAACATGGGAGGCAAAATTGCCAAAGGCTGCTGCTTTATTGGATATAAGCGTGAGGGAAAGAGAAGAGGCAATAAGGTCCCGGTTTGGGGTTCTTAGCAAATGAGTGAAGGATGATGTTATTGAATCAGATGGTGAAGGGAAGAAGAGGAGAAGCTAGTGCAGAATGTAAATAATGAGTCCAGTCATCATCTGTGTTTGAGGACCTATGAGACCACCAGTAGCAGCTGCATTTTTTTAATCTAGGGCTCAGGGTAGAGGTCTGCTGGTATATAAAGAAAGAAAAGTCTTTTTTTTTTTCCCCCACAATTGTACAACAGTTGGTACCCAAAGCATGCATATCACCCACAAAGAGCATATAAAGCAGTAAGAACCATGGCTGAGGCCAGAATCTTAGGACCCCTTAATATTTAAGATGTGTGAAGAGGAAAAGGAGTCCAACTTTGAAAGAGAAAGACTAATCTGAGAAAGAGGGGAACATGTCATAATTGGAAGGAAAAAGGTAATGAGCAGTGTTAAACATACAAATCCAGCAGAGAATGTTTCATAAGGCTAGAGACTGGAAACTATCCATCAGATCTGGCAACTAGAGGATATCATCATTGACCCAAACAAGAGTCCTATCAATGGTATAATAGAGGTAAACCTGGTTTAATGTGTTGAGGAAAGAATAACTGAAAGTAATGAGAGTAGGGATGCCTGGGTGACTCAGTCCTTAAACTTCTGCCTTCAGTGCAGGTCATGATCCCAGGATCCCAGGATCCCTGGATAGAGCCCCACGTCAGACTCCCTGCTCAGCAGGAAGCCTGTTTCTCCCTCTCCCACTCCCCCACCCCCCACCCCCACTGGTGTTCCCTTTCTTGCCAACTCTCTCTGTCAAGTAAGTAAATAAAATCTTAAGAAAGGAAGGAAGGAAGGAAGGAAGGAAGGAAGGAAGAAAGAAAGAAAGAAAGAAAGAAAGAAAGAAAGAAAGAAAGAAACAGATTTCTTCCAAGAAATCTGAATAACAAGGGGGCTAGATTATGCACTACTTCAAAAGGAAATTGAAAAGGCTAAGAGAAGTCATTCTACATCTTTGTTTTGTAAACATGAAGGGTTTGAGTATGTCTATAAATTGAGGTGTAGAAGCTATGAAGAAAAGGGTTGAAGATTCCAGATTCAGGGGGATGAGAGACTCTACATGGAGTCATAAAGGAGTGTGAGATGCCATGACGAGAAAAAAAAGGGGGGAGGGTGAACTAAGCCTGGTGCCAGTTTCAGCTTTCTAGATATGCTTTCTGCCATGTTTATTTCCAAATAATTTTTTAAATCTTCTTTGCCTTCCTAGAAAAGTTCCTTCCATAAGACAAATAAGGTCAACCTTAGCACCAACTTCAGAGTCTCTATTACCTAAAAAGTATCCAAAGAATAAAAAAATCCACAAAACAAGTTACTTGTACTGATAAACAGAATACAAATATATTCACTAAGTATATGTTATACCAACTTCTAAGCAATGTCCTATTGTTTAGGTCAAAGCAAAATTATTTGAAAAATACATAGAGTCTTCAATCTCAAAGAGCATCTCTGTGAAGGAAATCAGCCTCTATTCAAAGGTCCAAGAAGCTTAAATCTCAAATAGTAGGCACCATTTAGCCTTGTATGTATCTGAGGTTTAGCTTCAGCTTTCTCAAGGCCTCAACACATAGACATATGTATATTCATACCTGCTTATCCCTTTTTTCCAAAAGGAAGTAGGGAGGCTATTTCAATTCACTCTTAGGGTAGGAGACCCTTGTAGAAACATTCAGGAATCAGATTAGAGCAACAAAAATCAAGAGCAGCCCAAGTAGGAGCAGGAAGAAAAAGAAAAAAACACTTCAAGGGGAAAAAAAAGTGTCAGAATTTATCACATGGATCCTCTAGAGTGTCTTTCCACTCACTCTCACTGACACAAAAACTTCTTATACCATTCAAAAGCCATCTTACAAAGTACAGCATGGTGACACCACTGTCTGGCCAGACAGTGGAAAAAAAGAGAAACTAAAGTCATTATACTTCCTATAGTATACACTTTCTAATAAACTTAATCTCCTGATTAAATTTTCTACACTCTAATAAAATTAATTATAAATGAATCAAAGATATAAATCTGAAAAATCAAACCATAATAGCTTAAAAAACCCAGGATAACTTTTATTTATCTCAGAATGGGAGTGGTGTTTCTAAGCATGATAAAAAATCCAGAAAAAATATAAAGAGCAATAAATTAACCAATATTTAAGATTTATGAATTGTTAAAAAATAAATTTTAAAAAGTGACAAATTAAGGTATTTGCAACTCACATGGCAAAGAACTGATTTCTTAATAAAGAGCTCTTACAAACAATAAAAAAAATCAGCAAAGTAAGAGGAAACGAAGTAACAAATACCTTACTAAAAAAGAAATATGAGTTGATCTTAAACATATGAAAAGATATTCAAGCTCATTTGTAACAAGAGGAATACAAGCTAAACCACAATGAGATTATTAGGCAAAAAACAAAATATTTGGAGCACTGGCACTGGGTATTATACACAAACAACCTAAACATCCACCAAAATAGGTAACTAGTAAACAAATTTTAGTTTATCCTTAAAATGAAATACAGTGAAGCCATGTAAAAAAAATAATAAAATAGGATAGCATGATATAACCAGGAATGATCTCCAAAAATATACTAAACAAACAAAAGAGTAAGGTGCAAACAGTATTAAGTATGCTATCATTGATGTAGGGACTAATAAATACAACCCTACACCTGTGTTTATAAATTGCAAAAATTATGTAAGGAAGAATAGACAAAAAAAAAAGTGATTGGCATTCAGCAAGCAGAGGTAGGCCACTGGGAGACAGAAGGCTGGAAACTCACTTTTTACTATATGCTATTTTTTATCTAGAATTATATAGCATGCACCTACACTACCTACTCAAAAATGAATTTTAAAATATATCTCAAAATTATATAGACTCTTTATGCTATAGTCATATGATATCATCTGTATGGGGAGACATATCATCAGAACAAAGACCTCTGTGAATTTTAAAGATCTTGTATCTATTTTCATTATTTATCAATACTAGATGACAAGCATATGTGCCTGGAAGTTTAGAACAGCAGTCTGCATTGCTTCTGATAAATGGAGCTTAAATAATTCAAATAGAGTCCACATCTGAAGCTAATTATAATAATTTTTGAAACTCCTTTAAATCCCTTTTGGAACAGAGTAGGGTCTGGATAGATTTAAGTAAATTCTTTATTAGCAAACTATAACTTTATAGCTTTTGTATTTAAATTAGACAAAAAAGATCTAAGAATAAAAAACTGTTATAATCCCAGGATCTACATATCATCTATCATAAGGTATAGGCCTAACAAAACCTTGTTGAATGAACAAAAAATTTAATTAGTTATCTATAAAATTTTATTTCAGTTGAAAACAGTCATAAAAAGAGTATAAGATCCCTTGGAGTCCTCCCAACTTCAATGCAATTTTTTTCTAAGATTTTATTTATTTATTTGACAAAGAGAGAGATCACAAGTAGACAGAGAGCCAGGCAGAGAGAAAGAGGGAAGCAGGCTCCTCGCTGAGCAGAGAACACCCTCCCCCCCATGCGGGGCTCGATCCCAGGACCCTGAGATCATAACCTGAGCCAAAGGCAGAGACTTAACCCACTGAGCCACCCAGGCGCCCCTCAATGCAATTTTTTTAACAAAACTATTAATATCAAGCCTAATTACAATTCTTGCTCTGTCCCTGCTTCATTCATAGTCAACACCCCACCCCCTTCCTGGATTGTACACCTTTAATTCAAAATTTAAAGCAACAGTTGTTAATTTTAGCCCCAAGACACTATTTGGCAATCAGTGTTCTTACTGTAAGTACACTTGGATGTATCAGGAAGGCAACTGGGATTTGGGTAGGTCATCGTTGATATTATTTATTTCACAATTTGGACATTGCATGCTCTTGTTTCTTTTCCAGTCTTTCTTAGTAGAAATTAACCGTAGAGGTAGCAATGTTCTTCCTACCTAATCCCCAAAATTATCCCCAGTATCAGAAAGGAGCCCACAATTATGTGTGTCTGTGTTGGATGTCATGCACTCCTTACCCTCTAATGAGAAACCCTATACGTAACAGGAGTCTTCTGAGATTAGTGCTATAATAATGTTCCATAGCTTATGTCTTAAAGTCAGATTTTCTCAGATACTATTGAGGACAGGTAGCAAAACACAACAGTTTCTTCTATTTGCATCAGCCACACCATTTTGTTTTGTTTTTAAGATTTTATTTATTTGACAGAGAGATTTATTTATTTGACAGAGAGAAACACAGTGAGAAAGGGAACAACAAGCAAGGGGAGAGGGAGAAGCAGGGTTCCCTCCAAGCAGGAAGCCTGATGCTGGACTGATCCCAGTACCCTGAGATCATGACCTGAGCGGAAGGCAGACAATGACTGAGCCACTCAGGCGCCTCCAGCCACACCCTATTGTCCCCACAATTCAATTAAGAGATTCTTTTAGTTTTGTTTTCACAATTAACAGACTTATCACTGCATTCTGCCAAGCAGCCCTGTGGCACAATGGCACACCCTCACTCACAGTAAAAAGCAGACTTTTGAATAGAAATGGAAATGCTGCCCTGAATCTCCTAGGGATATTGACAAAAGGCCTAGGTTGCCCCACTTGCAATGGATACTGCCTTAACCAAAGTTTTTTGGTTTTGACTAACAGAAACCCATTCCAAACCACCTAAGGGGACAGAAGGGGAAGGGAGGGGAGGAAGATTTACTACAAATGGCATGTGCCTCACAGAATCCTAGGGAAGGATAAAAATCAGAAACTCAAGAGTAATCAGGAACCAAAGCAGCAGCCTTTCCTTCAGTTCTCTCTCTCTTTCTCCCTCTCTCTTGCTCTCCCTCCTATTCTCTCTCTCCCTCTCTCCCTCTCTCCCTCTCTCCCTCTCTCCCTCTCTCCCTCTTCTTCCTCTCTCTCGGAGTCTCTTGGCCTGCTGCTCTCTACACATATACTTCATTCAGCTTTCTCTGAAACTGCTATTCTCTACTCTGCAATACAAGGGTCCAGCAGCCCCCTGGACAATGTCACTTGTTACCCATATACCCAAACCCAGGACTGCAGTTCTCTCAGTGTCTGCTTTAAATTCTTAGGAAAGATAATATGATTGGCCCAGCTTTGGTTGAGTTATCCCATCAACTATAGCCAAAAAAGGTAAGGTCAAGCAAATAGTATAAATGTGGCTGTTAAGTACTCATCCCTGTGGGGATCAGGGTGAGAAAGGGTATGTTATAATGAGCTTGAACGAAACCTAAATAGGTACCTATTGCCTCACAGTGCTTCCCAACATTTGCAAGAGGCTTGTGTCTAGAAAAATAACCTAGGATATGCTGTAGTAACAAACTCCAAATCTTAAAAGTCCTCTAACAACAAAGGTTCCATTTCCACTTACACTCCATGTCCGCTTCAGGCCAGAAGAGGGCTCTTCTCTATGTCATCTTCACTCTGGGAACCAGGCTGACAGTGTCTCCAGCCTCAGAAATATCTCTGATCAAATGGAGGACAGGGACATGGCAGCCACACACAGCTCTCACTTGCTGAGCCCAGACATAAACATGTCACTTCTATTCATATTTCATTGGCCAAAGCAAGTGACATGGGAACACCTAATTTCACAGAGCCAGAAAGGATGATCCCGGTATATGCCCTGCAGGATGAGAGCTAGGCTGTCTAAAAGTAGCAGTGATGACTACTACAAGGGCTCATGATACAGATGCAGAGGTAAGAAAACACCTTTATTCAGAAAAACCACTGAACATCATGCTGGGAGAAAACCTATAATCCAGCTCTACCCATTTACATTCACTGCAAGGATGTGGGGGAAAAAAAAAAAAGGAACACTAATGAGCTACTTGTGGGATTGCAAATTGGTGTAGCCACTGTGGAAAACAGTATGAAAGTTCCTCAAAAAGTTCAAAATAGAACTACCTGTATGATCCAGTAATTCCACTACTGGGTACTTATCCAAAGAAAACCCTAATTTGAAAAGATATATGTACTTCTATGTTTATTACACAGCATTATTAATATCCATCAGTAGGTGATTCTGAATAAAGATGTGTTGTATACATACACACCTAATGTAATATTACTCAATCATAAAAAGAATGAGTTTTTGCTATCTGCAACAAGATGAATGAACCTAGAGAGTATTATGCTACACGAAGTAAGACAGAAAAAGACAAATACTATATGATTTCACTCACATATGGAATCTAAAAAACAACAACAAAAAAAGAAACAGACTTAAAACCATTATGTGACTCAGTTGGTTAAGTGTCTGCCTTTGGCTCAGGTCATGATCACAGGGTCCTGGAACTAAGTCCCACATCAGGCTCCCTGCTCAGTGGGGTGTCTGCTTCTCCCTCTGTCTGCCATTCTCTCTCTCTGACAAATAAATAAATAAAATCTTTTAAAAAAAAAAAAAAAAAGGGAGAGAACAAACTGGTGGTTGCCAGAGGGGAGGTGGTAGGATGACACATAAAATAGATAAAGGGGATTAAGAGGAACAAACTTTCAGTTATAAAATAAATAAGTCACAAAGATGAAAATACAGCATAGAGAATATGGTCAATAATACTGTATTTATATTACTCAGTGACAGTGACTACAATATGTCTAGTGAGCACTGAGTAATATATAGAATTGTTAAGTCATTATGCTGAACACCAGTATACTAATATAAATCTAAAAAAAAATACTGTATGTGTTATAAAAATTAAAAAAAAAAAAAAAACTTTGAAAAGAGGCCTAGCCATTTCTTTTCATTTCATTTATTCCTTAGTTATTGGGGAAAAACCCAAAAAAATAATTATACTTTTATTTATATTAGCTATCCTCAAAATTAAAAATTCAGAGACTACACAAATGTGGCTTAACAGTGACCTAAAAGCCCTTTTAAAGTAGTTTTTTAAAGGGGTGCCTGAGTGGCTCAGTGGGTTAAGCCTCTGCCTTTGGCTCAGGTCATGATCTCAGGGTTCTGGGATCGAACCCCACATCAGGCTCTCTGCTCAGCAGGGAGCCTGCTTCCTGCCTTCTTCTCTCTCTGTCTGCCTCTCTGCCTACTTGTGATCTCTATCTGTCAGATAAATAAAAATAAAATCTTTAATAAATAAATAGTTTTTAAAATAAAAAATCTTTAATTAATAAATAAAATAGTTTAAAATAAATAAATAAAAGTTATTTAAAATAAATAAAAATAAAATAGCTTCAAAAGTCGCATTTCTTAACACAATGAAAATCCCCCCCCCACACTCTTTTAATTTTTTAATTTTCTTTATTTGCTAAAGTTTTAAATCAGGGTTGCTGAAGAAGGCCTCATTTCATTTGGTTCCTTGAATTTGGCTGGATAGCTATCAAACCATTCTGAATACCCACAAATTCAGCCTGATATGTTAAGAAAATACATCTGGAACTCTACAAGTAGAAAAGCGACTGCTTTTTGCTTTTTAGGAGATGCACAGTTGTGAATCTGTGGGGAGATACCAGAAGATAAATGGACAGGGGAGGTAACCTCCATAAGCTGGCTACTGGAAAGTGATATAACCCTGGAGCAGAAAATTGGAACCCTTAAAAATCTGCTCCAGTGAGAGACATCCCTTTCTGAAAGGAGCTCAGGGGATGAAAAGGGCAGAATCCTAAGTGGGTCATTGCGGTCTCAGGGTTCCAGGAGACACAGAAAGGACTAGGGTGCATGAACCAGTAAAGCGCCTAAGCAGTAGAGCAGGAAAACTGGTTACAGTCAGCCAGCTAGCCCAGGAAGGGGCTCTCAGCTAAGTTTGCCATAAACCTGGAGCCAGCCAGATGGATGACCACTCTCTGCCTGAGAATCTTACAAAGGACTGGAACTCAAGGGCAATTTATCATCCCCCAGGAGGGGTGAAACAGCTGCACCCACCACAGGCAACAGCTCTCAGGGCAGCGACCTGGAAATGACAGTAGGGTGACACCCAGCACTCTCCCAGGAGAAGGGGAGCGGGTACCCCCAAGAGCCTGAAACCACTCCCACTTCCTGGGCACAAAAAGGGTAGCAACAGGGATCCCTTGGACTCCCTCCAAGAGGATTACAGGGGGAACGCACCACTAGAGTCTACAGAGTTTGGCACAGACAAAAGTAAAGACTGCTTGTTCCAAAGGGTTTATTGAAGAAGGGGGACCATGATCTTTCAACTCTGGGGCCAGAGACCAGAGAAGAGCAATTTTTATTCTGATCCTCTAAAGAGGTGTGGAAAGCCTCCAGGGGAAAAAAGCCTCAAAGAGGACCAGCTTACACTGAGCCCAGCCCCCCAGCAAGAGGTGGAGCAACTTCATCCAGGCAAAGACATCTGAGAAGCAGCACAGCAGGCCCTTTTCCCAGAAGACCCACTGGAAGAACAGGTGGACAAAGGGTTTATGAATCCCACAGGACTGTAAAACGCCAGCACCAGAGGAAAACAGTATATTGAGCATGAGGGTTTTTTCTCACAATTCATTTATCTTTTAGTCTAAAATTTTCCATTTTTTTCTTTTTACCTTTTTTTCTGTTTCAATCAGTTTCTTATTTTAACAACTTGTGTTTCTAAGTCACTTTTTAACTTTAATTTTTTACATCTACATTTAATAGATTTTATTATTTTATTTTATTATTTTTTATTTATTTTATTTATTTTATTTTTATTTACTATTTTATTCTCTTTTTTCACTCTATTCAGTTCTATTTTTTGTATATAGATAAATTTTGCTTTCTTTGCAATTTTGGGAGGTAGTGTCTTCTAACACAGACCAAAACTCACTCAGGAAAAAGTGGATCACCCTGATTTGTCCACCCTGCAAGATTATACACTCTCTTCTCCCCATCCCTCATTTTTTTTCTTTTTCTTGTTTGTTCTGATTTGTTTTTTGTTTGCTTTTGTTTGGGTTTCTAACCACTTTGGATTTGTCAGGGTGTATTTTGTTTGGGTCATGGTTGATATTTTGGACTCTGCTCACTTGCTCACCTATCCTTCTCTGGGCAAAATGACTAGAAGGAGAAATTCACTACAAAAGAAAGAACTAGACGTAATGTTCTCTGCCACAGAGCTAATCAATATGGATATAAGTAATATGTCAGAGATGGAATTCAGGGTAAAAATTATAAAATAGCTAGGGACGCCTGGGTGGCTCAGTTGGTTGAGCGGCTGCCTTCGGCTCAGGTCATGATCCCAGCGTCCTGGGATCAAGTCCCACATCAGGCTCCTTGCTCAGCAGGGAGCCTGCTTCTCCCTCTGCCTCTGCCTGCCACTCTGTCTGCCTGTGCTCGCTCACTCTCTCTCCCTTTCTCTCTAACAAATAAATAAATTTAAAAAAATTATAAAATAGCTAGGCTTGAAAAAAAACATAAATGACAGTGCAGAATCTCTAGCGGCAGAAATGAGATCCAATCAGGCCAAACTTAAAAATGAGATTTTTATGAATGAGATGCAGTCTAAATTGGATGCTCTAACAGCTAGGGTAAATGAGGTAGAAGAAAGAATAAGTGATCTAGAAGAATAGACTGATGGAAAGGGGGAAAAAAAAAGAGGAAAAGAGAGAAAGATAACTCAGAGCCCATGAAGAAAGGCTCTGAGAATTTAATGATGCCCTGAAAAGAAAAAATTATTTGGATGCCTAAGGGGTTAGAGAGAAAGAGAGTGCCAGAAGGTATATTTGGGCAAGTCATAGCTAAGAACTTCCCTAATCTGGGAAAGGAAAAAGGCATTCAAGTCCAAAAGACAGAGAGGACCCCTCCCAGATCAATAAAAATAGATCAACACCCCCAACATATAATAGCAAAACTTGCAGATTTTAGAGAAAAATAAAATATCCTAAGAGCATCTCTGGAGAGGAGGCCCCTAATGTATGGAAGGAGGAACATCAGAATAACATCAGACCTATCCACAGAAACCTGGCAGGCCAGGAAGAGCCAGCATGATATAGTCAGGATATTAAATGAGAAGAACATGCAACCAAGAATACTTTGTCCACCTAGGCTGTCATTCAGAATGGAAGGAGAGATAAAGAACTTCCAGGACAAACAGAAACTGAAAGAATATATTCTACCAAGCCAGCCCAGCAAGAAATATTAAGGGAGATGCTGTAAGCAAAGAGAGACCCCAATAGAAATATAGACCAGAAAGAAACAGAGACAATCTACAGAAACAAGGACTTTACAGGCAATACAATGGCACTAAATTTGTATCTTTTAATAGTTACTCTGAATGTAAATGGGCTGAATGCTCCAACCAAAAGACAATAGGTACAGATTGGATGAAAAGCAAGACCCATCCATCTGCTGTCTACAAGCGACTCACTTAGACCTAAAGACACCTCCAGGCTGAAAGTGAGGGGGTGGAGAACCATTTACCAACCTAGCTGACCCCAAAAGAAAGCTGGAATAGCAATCCTCATATCAGACAAATTAGATTTTAAACCAAAGACTGTAGTAAGAGATGTAGAGGGACACTATATTATACTTAAAAGGTCTATGCAACAGAAGGTCTAAAATTCTAAATATTTATGGCCCCAACATGAGAGCAGCCAATTATATAAACCAATTAATAATCAAAGTAAAGAAACACACTGATAACAATACATTAAAGCAGGAACTTCAACACCACACTCACAGCAATAGACAGATCACCTAGGCGGAATATCAACAAAGAAACAAGGGCTTTGAATGATAAACTGGATCAGATGGACTTCACAGATACATACAGAACATTCCATCCTAAAACAACAGAATACTCGAATTTGAGTCAAGATGATGGAGGAGTAGCAGACTGAGATGACATCAGGTTGCAGGAGTTCAGTTAGATAGTTATCAAACCATTCTACACACCTACAAATCCAACAGGAGATCACAGAGAAGAAGAGCAGCAATTCTAGAAACAGAAAATCAACCACTTTCTGAAAAGTAGGACATGCAGAGAAGTGAATCCAAAGAGATGGGAACATAGACCATGGGGGGAGGGGCTGGCTCCTGGCAAGTGGTGGAGCAGCGGAGCACAAAATCAAATCTTTTAAAAGTCTGCTCCCTGAGGGACATCCCTCCAGAGGCTAAGTGGGGGTGGAGCCCTCACGGGGACAGCTTGGTCTCAGATCCCACAGGGTCACAGAAGGATTGGGGGTACCTGAGTGTAGCAGAGCTCACAGATATTAGAGCGGGGAAGCTGGCTACAGAGACGAAGCTGAGGAGTGAGCTCTCAGCTCGGGTTTACCTTAAACCGTAATCTATTACACAGTCAGGCTACTGCTCTTTGAGCAGGGACCCCACAAGTGGCAGATCCAGGGAGACCCACCAGAAGAGCAGACTGGCAGGAACCTGCTGGGTTTGGAGACTCCAAGTGGGGCTGTGTGCCAGAGACAGAAATGCTTGGTCACAGGCCTGCTGAGCTCAGAGTGCAGCCAGAGACCAGGGAGATGGGAGTGATCGAGTGCTTTTCTCTGAGGGCGCAATGAGGAGTGGGGTCCTGAGCTCCTGACTCTTCCAGGCTGGAGATTGGGAGGCTGCCATTTTCATTCCTATCTTCCAGAGCTCTACGGAAAGAATTCAGGGAACAAAAGCTCCTGGGGGCGAAGCCAAAGCAGATTACTTAGCCCGGCCTGTGGCAAGGGTGATGCAATTCTGCCTCAGGCAAAACACTTGAGAATCACTATAACAGGTTCCTCCCCCAAGAGATCAGTAAGAATACCCAGTCAAGACCAAGCTCACTGATCAAGGAGAACAGCAGAAATCCAGAAGAGGGGAAAGCAAAGCCTGGCATTCATGGCATTCTTCCCATGATTCTTTGGTCTTGCAAACTTAGTTAAATTTTCTTAATTTTATTTTTTTCTGATTCTAATTTTTTTAACTTTTCCTCTTTCCTCTTTTAATTTTTTTTAACTAGTTTCTTAACAATAGCTTTCTTTAAAAAAAATCTTTTTAAACCTTCATTATTATAGTCATATTTTATCCTTCATTGTATCTAACTTTATTTTTTGTATACATATGGGGTTTTCTCATCTAAAAAATTTTGGGATACAACTTCGTCTAATCAAAATATAACCTATATCTAGCACAGGGCTTTGTTCTAGTCTCCAGCCTGAGCAAATTCTCTCCACTTTTTTCTTTCTTTTCCCAACCAACTTATCAACTCCTTTTTCAGAATTTTTTTTATTTTCATCTTTACAGTCATATTCCATCCCTTCACTGTGTTTACCCTTATTTTTGTATATGTGTAAGTTTTTCTTTCTTTAAAATTTTGGGACCAAAATACAACCAAAATCAAGTGGGTAGTTCTGTTCTATTCGCCAGTCTAATATATATTTTTTCTTATTTTTTTAACTTATTTTTACCCCCTTTTACCTCCCCCCGATTTGAGGTCTCTTCTGATTTGGTTAAGGCACATTTTTCTGGGGTCTCTGCCAACCTTTTAGTATTTTATTTTCTCTTTCATATATTCTTATCTGGATAAAATGACAAGGCAGAAAAACTCACCAAAAAAAAAAGAACAGGCAGTACCAAAGACTAGGGACCTAATCAATATGGACATTGGTAATATGTCAGATCTAGAGTTCAGAATGATGATTCTCAAGGTGCTAGCCAGGCTCAAAAAAGGCATGGAAGATATCAGAGAAACCCTGTCTGGAGAAATAAAAGCCCTTTATAGAGAAATAAAAGAACTAAAATCTAACCAATCTGAAATCAAAAAAGCTATCAATGAGGTTCAATCAAAAATGGAGGCTCTTACTGCTAAGATAAATGAGGCAGAAGAGAGAATTAGTGATATAGAAGACCAAATGACAGAGAATAAAGAAGCTAAGCAAAAGAGAGACGAACAACTACTGGACCACGAGGGTAGAATTTGAGAGATAAGTGATATCATAAGATGAAACAATATTAGAATAATTGGGATTCCAGAAGAAGAAAAAGAGAGTGGGGCAAAAGATATATTGGAGTGAATTATTGAGGAGAATTTCCCTAATATGGAAAAGGGAACAAGCATCAAAATCCAGGAGGCACAGAGAACTCCCTCAAAATCAATAAAAATAGGTCCACACCCCATCATCTAATAGTAAAACTTACAAATCTTAGTGACAAAGAGAAAATCCTGAAAGCAGCCCGGGACAATAAGTCTGTAACATACAATGGTAAAAATATTAGATTGGCAGCAGACTTATCCACAGAGACCTGGAAGGCCAGAAAGAACTGGCATGATATATTTAGAGCCCTAAATGAGAAAAATATGCAGCCAAGAACACTATATCCATCTAGGCTATCATTGAAAAGAGAAGGAGAGGTAAAAAGCTTCCAGGACAAATAAAAGCTAAAAGAATTTGTAAACACCAAACCAGCCCTACAGGAAATATTGAAAGCGGTCCTCTAAGCAAAGAGAGAGCCTAAAAGTAGTAGACCAGAAAGGAACAGAAACAATAAACAGTAACAGTCACCTTACAGGCAATACAATGGCACTAAATTAATATCTTTCAATAGTTACTCTGAATGTAAATGGACTAAATGCCCCAGTCAAAAGACACAGGGTATCACAATGGGTAAAAAAACAAAACCCATCAATATGCTGTCTACAAGAAACTCATTTTAGACCAAAAGACACCTCCAGATTTAAAGTGAGGTGGTGGAAAATAATTTACCGTGCTAATGGACATAAAAAGAAAGCTGGGGTGGCAATCCTTATATCAGATCAATTAGATTTTAAGCCAAAGATTATAATAAGAGATAAGGAAGGACACGGTATCATAATCAAAGGGTCTGTCCAACAAGAAGATCTAACAATTTTAGATATCTATGCCCCTAACATGGGAGCAGACAACTACATAAGCCAATTAATAACAAAATCAAAGAAACACATTGACAATAATACAATAATAGTAGGGAACTTTAACACCCCCCACACTGAAATGGACAGATCATCCAAGCAAAATATCAACAAGGAAACAAAGGCCTTAAATGACACACTGGACCAGATGGACATCACAGATATATTCAAAACATTCCATCCCAAAGCAACACAGTACACATTACTCTCTAGTGCACATGGAACATTCTCCAGAATAGATCATATCCTGGGCCACAAATCAGGTCCCAACCGGTACCAAAAGATTAGGATAATTCCCTGCATATTTCCAGACCACAATGCTCTGAAGCTAGAACTCAATCACAAGAGGAAAGTTGAAAAGAGCCCAAATACCTGGAGACTAAAGAGCATCCTTCTAAAGAATGAATGGGTCTACCAGGAAATTAAAGAAGAATTGAAAAAATTCATGGAAACAAATGACAATGAAAACAAAACTGTTCAAAATCTGTGGGAAACAGCAAAGGCAGTCCTGAGAGGAAAATATATAGCAATACAAGCCTTTCTCAAGAAACAAGAAAGGTCTCAAATATACAACCTAACCCTACACCTAAAGGAGCTGGGCAAAGAACAGAAAAAAAAAATCTAAGCCCAGCAGGAAAACAGAAATTATAAAGATCAGAGGAGAGATCAATGAAATAGAAACCAAAAAAACCAATAGAACAAATCAATGAAACTAGGAGTTCGTTCTTTGAAAGAACTAATAAGATTGATAAAACCCGAGAAGAAGAAGGAAAAAAAAAAAAAAAAAAAAAAAAAAAAAAAAAAAAAAAAAAAAAAAAAAAAAAAAAAAAAAAAAAAAAAAAAAAAAAAAAAGATTGATAAAACCCTGGCCAGACTTATCAAAAATAAAAGAGAAAAGACCCAAATAAATAAAATCATGAATGAAAGGGAGAGATCACAACCAACACCAAAGAAATACAAACAATTATAAGAACATATTATGAGCAACTATACGCCAGCAAATTTGACAATCTGGAAGAAACTGATGCATTCCTAGAGATGTATAAACTACCAAAACTGAACCAGGAAGAAACAGAAAACCTGAACAGACCCATAACCAGTAAGGAGATTGAAGCAGTCATCAAAAATCTCCCAACAAACTGGAGCCCAGGGCCAGATGGCTTCCCAGGGGAATATTACCAAGCATTCAAAGAAGAATTAATTCTTATTCTCCCGAAACTGTTCCAAAAAAATAGAGATGGAAGGAAAACTTCCAAACTCATTTTATGAGGCCAGCATTACCTTGATCCCAAAACCAGACAAAGACCCCATCAAAAAAGAGAATTACAGACCAATATCCTTGATGAACACAGATGTGAAAATTCTCACCAAAATACTAGCCAATAGGATCCAACAGTACATTAAAAGGATTATTCACCATGACCAAGTGGGATTTATTCCAGGGAGGCAAGGTTGGTTCAACATCTGCAAATCAATCAATGTGATACATTTATAAAAGAAAGAACATGAACCACATGATATTATCAATGGATGCTGAAAAAGCATCTGACAAAGTACAGCATCCTTTCTTGATCAAAACTCTTCAAAGTGTAGGAAGAGGGGGTATAGCCCAGGGGTAGAGCATTTGACTGCAAAGTGTGGAATAGAGGGTACATACCCCAATATCATCAAAGCCATCTATGAAATAAAATAAAAGAAAAGATAAGAACCATATGCTCCTCTCAGTTGATACAGAAAAAACATCTGACAAAATACAGCATCCTTTCTTGATTGAAACTCTTCAAAGTATAGGGATAGAAGGAACATAGTTCAATTTGTGCAAAAGCAGCAGCTTCCTTGGCTGGCAGAACTAGACTGAACACATTCGTGCTGTTCATGTTGAGATCAAAATATCCTGCTACTATTACACCTTTTTTTTTACATACTACAAAAGTACTAATGTTTATGACAGAAAACCTGGAAAATGAAGAAAAACAAAAACAAAGACAATAAAAATCACCCATAATGCTTCTATCCAAAGATGACCACTGCAAACCTTCTGGTGCATTTCCCTCTGGTGTCCATACTAGGCACACCATTAACAATAACAGGAGTCTGGGGGAAAGGAAGTAATGGTCCATCCCAAACCACAGAGAAAAAATAACAGTCAACAGGACGTACATTTATTTAATAATAGGAACATTTTTTAATATTTACTATTCTATGATTGCTTTTATATAAACTTGTATTGTTGCTCAATTTCAGTGCTGATCTGTCCCTATTTCAGAGTCTAGAGTGCTAACCATTACACAGTGGAACCCCTGATCTGTCCTTATTTCAAATGAATCCTGTGTAGCATCTGTTTATCAGTAAGCAAATTATCCTCTCATCTCTCTAAAGAATCTAGAAAAATAGTCCAGACAATAAAAGCCAGCATTAGGCATAACTCTATTTCTACTCACTGGTCACCAGACATCACCATTCTCATGAACCCTGCCTTCACCCCCAACCCCATCAAGAACACACCATAGTGTCACTCTCCTCCACCCACTTCAGACCAGGACCACTCCAGGCCAGAGATAACATCATCATTACCCCTCAGTGCTTCAAACCTCAATTCAAAGCCACCCCTGTCAAGACACAAATTAACATTATTTTCACAACTGTTATCTACCAGAAAATTGATATACTATAATAGAGTGATTGGGCTATTCTGTATATCTAAAAGACAGAGGTCTCTAATATGTACATGCTTTCAATTATTTTAGAAATGCTACTCTTTGACTAGTATACCATGTATTATTTCTATTACTGTCCATCCAAAGCTTAATCTATCTCAGATAATTAAGCTGTATTTTATTTTATTTGGGGAAAAAAGGCGGGATCAATCTATATCAATGTGCAGTATCTGTAACCTACTTTATTATTTTTTTTGCAACATTGGGATCATTCTGGTTTTGTGCTTACTGTTTTGTAACATATTGTTTTGGTTAATCAGAAACAGAAGTAATTACAAAAATAAATAAGAAAGCCAATGGTTCTGAAAAAGATCTTTCACACATCGATGTTGACCATTAGCAAAAATTTTGAAGGAACTTGAATTTGCCTTCAGCAAACCTATACTTTTTCTTTACTTTACAGTACTAAAATAACAAGATGATATGTGTTTCCATAACAGAACAAATACAACTGAGAGAAATTACTTCCTAAGTTTTTGTAATTTTAAAAGAAGATTAGCCAAAGAACACAATGCTTAACCCAAAGTAGCAAATATCATAAAGTGGAATTTCAGGTACCCTAGAAATGGAAGAGATTTCTGGACAGGGCTTTCCTACTGCCCTCATATAATATCTACAAGAGACCATCCACAATGTCTATACATAAATCAAATTCTGTCATCCAGAACTAAACTGGGTGAAATTCTAAGAGTTCACATTAATATCTCTGGACACAATGTAGTGACAATCAATATTAATTCTGGAAAACAAGCCTTCCTTCTAAAAGATACATAGGCACTCAAAATATGCAAAATCCATCAGGTTGACATCAGAAAGCCACAAATGAATAAAGTTACTAAGCAAGAGGAATGCTAAAGAATATTGACTAAATTTTCATGTTTAGCACAATTTAGTAGGAGATCACTGAAGTTTCAAATGGCAATGTGTTGGTTTTAGCCTATATGAGAAAGGTGGATATCTGAATGATTTAAAAATTAAACAATGGTTCAAAGGAATGTTTTCTATTTACTAAAATTTACCATAATGTATCTAATGTTCAGAATTGCAATAAAAGTTTTCAGAGAGAGGCTAAAAAACAAATGTTCAAGTTTATAAAATGTTCCATTTGCCCTTTTCCACCTATTGCACTTATAGCTTAAAACCCAGCTAGGGAAGTATTTGAATACCCAAGTGGTTATTGTAGAGATTCTGAAGGCACTAAGCTATGATTTCCTCAGTGGAAAGTGTCGTTTGACAGCCCTTACAAAACACTACAAGCATAAAAGTGGAAGTCTGGAACAAGCAATCCGCTCAGTCAATCTCCTAGACAGACTCCTCTGCTCCTTAAGGTAAGATTATTTGTCAAACCACTAGTCATGCCTTTAACCTGTTCAGTTCTTTTGGTAGTAGTGCTTCTGATATTCTTTAGATAATTAGACTTTTGAACAGAAAATTATAAGATACTTAGACCAATTAAGTAGATTTTTCCATCTAGCTATAAAATACAGTATTTGCAAGTAGTTAATTACATACATGTGTTCCACCACAAATGTCATCTGCCTTAATAGGTGAGAATAATGGTAACATCTGTAACCATCATATAAATAGAGAATACAAATAAAATACAGTCATAAAACTCTCTCAACATGTTCTGGTTATACAGCAGTTCAATGTTATCCTTGTTTTCATTCCCTCCAACAGTTATCTGATCTCAATTATGAGAAGCTGATGGAGAAAAACAAGATTTAACAAAAGATAAATATATACACAAGTAAAATGATGTTTAATATCTGCTCATTTTGAATGCTAGAGTTGTATTTATCAATGTAGTCTCTGTTGATTCTTACTCCAACACCAGCTCTGCCTATAAAATAATGACAGGCCTGTTTTCATTAGAGGTGTCAGTCTCATGGTTTTGGTTTTTTTTCTATCATCATGTATCTTACCGTATCAGAGAATACTGTAATGATGACATGGGAAGAACATGATTAAAAAACCAAAGAGTGGGGGCACTTGGGGGCACTTTGCTTAGTTAAGCTTCTGCCTTCGGCTCAGGTCATGATGCCAGGGTTCTGGGATGGAATCCCAAGTCTGGCTCCCTGCTCAGTGGGGAGCTTGCTTCTCCCTCTCCTCCCTGCTGGTGCTTTCTGTCACTATCTCTGTCTCTGTCTCTGTCTCTGTCTCTCACTCAGATAAATAAGATCTTAAAAAAAAAAAACAAAAACCTAAAGAGTGACCAGGTAGAATAAATATACTGCAAATATTCTTAATTTCCACCAAACATGAGTATATTTCTGTTTTCTGTTAAATTAGACTGTAAGGAAAAAGAATCCACACAGACTGTAGTTCTGTTGCTTCACTGCAAGGCCATTTCAAATATAAAATGGAAGCATTCTCTGAGGGAAAAGAATCATTTCCTTCTGCTCTTAGAAAAACAAAGTCCCCTAAACACTGTATCAGGTTATTTCCCATCATATTCTTGCAGTCCAAATCACTGAAACATTCCAGTGTTCATTCAGCTCCCCACAGGTTTAAAAGAAGAGCCCACTGACTCCACTTTCCAGCAGCAGAAGGGAGCGGGGTGTCCCGAGGCCAGGGTGGCTGGCTCCATAAAACATTTAAAAATAATCCTACTTGCCAAGTTCTCTTTATTTGCTCAAGTTCATTTTCTGTACCACTTTCTAGTATCCACAGAGCCCAGCCCTACTCCTATAAAGAAGCTAAAAATTGTGTGAAAATATTAAAAAAATTAATCATTCCTTAATTTTGTTCCAGGGACAGAAGTTAGATATCCTCAATGGAAAGATAAAGCTTTTCCATGAAAATTATTCCTCTTGAAGGAAACAGTCATTCAATTTTAATCTTTTAATTACATAGAAAAAGCTGAAATGATAACTTTCTGTGGTGAATAGAATGAATTCAGAATTCCTATTTGCCACTTATATTCATGCATATGAAAATTATTTGGAAGCAATCTATCAAATTCTGAATTCATTCAAATCTTTTATTGTACATTTTTCAAAAAAAGATGCCATAATTCAGTTATTTCAGTACCTTTGCTTATTAAGAGCCATTATGGATTAAAGAAAAAGAATAAACATTTGCTGACTAAAAACAATGCACTTAGTAGTAGTCTCCATAGGGATATAAAAAAAAAAGTAAGAGGGCCTTCCCTTTCCTCTTAATGAGCCTACAGAAAAGACAGAGAATAAAATGCAACCAGATATTGCTAACTTTCAGGTCTAGTCAGTCCAGCCTAATAGCCCAATCAATCAGTGTGTTCCCCTTCCCCATCGCTAGCAATTGGTTTAAAGTCAAGCAAATGTGTAAGTCCGGCCAAACTTAAGTCCGTCTGGAACTTTGGCTTATGGGGCCTTTAACTGGGGTTGCCAAGCAGGCAGGTTCATTCATGTATGCATTCAGCAAATCTTTGTTAGATATCTACCCTTTCAGGTACCCTTCTAGATGGCAGATGTAAGCCCACAAAGGAAAACAAAAGGAAGGGAAGAAGGGAGACAGATTGTTGGAGCATCTGGATTAAGTCATGCCTAAAGTCAGATCAACCCCTGGACTTTTTAGTTATATGAGTCAGTAAATCTCTTTTTAGTTTAAGGCAATCTGAGTTGGGGTTTCTATATGCAACCAACAGTCCCAACCAGCACCCCACCCCCACCCCCAGAGTCTAGGATTGGTAACTGGAATAAAATCTCACCTTCTTCTACTGGAGGCTTGCCTGTACCCAGTTATGGTCAGAGACATAAAACCAGTTGGAATAATCTCATGGCCCACTCCTCACCCCTTCCTAGCATTTCTCTATCTAATTGTAATGACTCTCCAACTCTCAGACTGGTCCCAAAAATTTGGAGGTAACCTACCACTAAATCCAGCTTAGACTGGTCTTTTTTCCTTTGGGGGAAAAAAAAAACCCTATACAGTACCCACATCTCCACATAAACACATGTAAATTACACCACAAGAATTACAGGTATGGAGGTGAAAATACACTACCAAGGCACCTCCTCCTACCTCTTATTCAATACAAGAATGCTGTCTTACTGTCCCTGGCTAAGAAATCAACCAGTCTCTGGTTAAATATTTCCGAAGACAGGAAGCTCACTACCTCAAGCACCATGTGTCCCAGTAATGGACAGCTTCTATATCTGAGAAGTGTCATTATGATACCGAATAAAAATTTCTCTTCCTGAAATTTTCATTGCTTTATGCTATTTCTGCTAAGTGAAGCAAAAAAGAATAAACTCCTTCCCTGTCTACTTGTCAGCTCTTCAAATATTTGAAGGCAATTAGCATGTCTCCCACTAGTATGTGTTTTTCTATAGTTCCTTCAGTTATTTCTTAAAATACATGACTTCCAGATCCACTGATGTCCTAATTCCCCTTGTCTAGGTACACTCTAGTTTGTCAAAAGCATCCCTTTTATAATGTTATCCCTCCTACCCACCCCACCCCACCCCACCCCACACCACCCTTGAATGACCCTTGTGGTTGTCTGAAAGGTCCAGAAAACTATGAGCAAATAACTTCCCAAAGGGCTGAACAGTGCATTTATGACAACAAATCTTAAGATTTCACAAGTTCTTTTTCTTAACCATTTTAGTACAATTCCTAACACATTCAGAAAGTTTGTGACATTGAAGGTCCTAATGATCAAAGCCTCCAAATTTTTTCCCAAGAACCTGCTGTATTGAGGATCTTTCTTCTCTGTTCCCATTTTGGTGAGGGGTAGTTAGGTCTTTATTTTTTTAGCCCAAGCTTCAAAGCAGAATTGTTCTCATCACTGTAAAGCCAGAATCTGAACAGTGTCTAGTACATGGTAGGGATTCAATAAGAGCCAGTGAATTAAATAAATCTCAATTTCGGAAACTCTATCCATTGCTATTTACTTAATTTTTTAATCAGCCTTGAGATTCAGTTAGTTGAGGTCATTTGAGGTCTAAACTCAGCATTAGTTATACTTCTTAATTCATGCTCCCTCTAAATTTAATAAGTCTGCTTTGTTTAGCTATAGCTAAGACACTGATGAAAACACTGGACATGTTGGAGCCAAAGTTAGAGCCCTTTATATTAGCACTCAGCAAGACACACCAGTTAAGGTGACATTGAGCCATTAACCATATACTAGGGCTGAAGGAGCTAACTTGGGTTCATCATCTCATTCTTGGAAATCTTTTTTTTTTTAAATGCTTTGTTAATATCAAAACACAGTAGTCATTAGGCTGAACTTTATTAAGACAAAAATTTTCCAATATCACTAATTTCATGTGATTCAACCCAATTGAAAATACCTCTAACAGCTAGCCAATGTTTTATTCCCTTAGATAATCTATACTGGTTCTTTTCTACCATGTGCAATATCTACTGTTTTCTACCTCAGAGATCAAGATATTTGTCTAAGTGTTCTCCAACTAACAGCTCACCTGTTCAGTTCCTTCTTCACTTAAGTTTCCATTTGCTTGAACTTAGAGACCAAGACCTATTCAATGTAACCGAAAGGTTGTCTATGAATGCCTATGTGTATCTTGGACTCTCCTCCCATTAGTGTTTTACCATTTATCACCTGAAGATGATTCTCTCTTTTCCCCAAAATAAATCCTGATTCCTCCTGAAGTAGGTAAATGACATTTTGCAATGCCTCAAATTCTGAATATGAAAGCATTTCTATAAGTGTGTAGCAAGTTGATCATTTATATTATTATTAAATGCCGCCCTCTACCCCCAAAAATCAAATGACCATTTACAGTACTAAGCCAAAAGAAAGAAATTTCTTAAGATGGAACTTTATATGACAAATATTATTGAGCATAGGTCCACAGCTGTTGAATATATGAGTTTGAAATGAATGCACCAATACATGGAATTATTTGAAAGTTATATATAGATTATAAATTATAGATTATATAGACATTTGCCTGGAAAAGATTAAGAAAAAAATTAGATATAAAAAATTGTCTCAATGATTATCATTTTCAAAATCAATAGAAGCTGATTACTAAAGCTATATCCCATAATATTCTAATGTGATCCTGGCTCTTAAAAATATAAATGGATTTTTTTTAATATTTTATTTATTTATTTGACAGAGAGAGATCACAAGTAGGCAAAGAGGCAGGCAGAGAGAGAGCAAGAGGAGGAAGCAGGCTCCCCGCCGAGCAGAGAGCCCGATGTGGGACTTGATCCCAGGACCCTGAGATCATGACCTGAGCCGAAGGCAGAGGCTTAATCCACTGAGCCACTCAGGCACCCCTATAAATGGATTTTTAAAGTATGACATCCTGTACACAGTATATCAGGTATGTCATAGAATTCATTCTCTTAGTCATTTTTTTTGTTCATTTCATATTTTGTAATTGGTGACAGTGGTCAGAGATGAAGACTGAAAGGAAAAAAAGTTCCAGTAATGTAACATCACCAATGTTTACTATTTTTAAATACATGAAAGCAGTTTTAAAAAGCATGCCAGATCTAAGATTTAATCAGATGAAATATCAGTATTAGCATCTACTATTAAATCAGAGAAAAGGAGATTTTAAAATATCTAGAACTAGAAACGAGAATAGAAAATAGAGAATAGAAAAGAGGACTTAGAGCACTGGGTGTGGTGCATAAACAATGAATTCTGTTACGCTGAAAAGAAGTTTTAAAAAATAGAAAAAATGAAGACAAAAAAAAAGAGGACTTAGACAAATGAACTTTAGCAACAAAGATTTCAAATGAGACTTTTAAATCAGTTATTCCCTCGAATGGGCAATCCAAGCTGAACTGGGAAAACTTCTACCACATATTTCAAAAGTCACTTTTCCTCCCAGGAAAGTAATGCTGTGCCTCTGTACTTGGGGAAGCAGGCTTTTTCTTGACAGCACATGCAAAGGTTGCTAAGCTGTCAATTATTTGTCAGGTTTTCCAGTTTGTGGGTTCTCCAAAGCTCTTTGCTTCTCACCCGCTTTGAGCCATATTCTTATGTCCTTGCTCATTAACATTAACAGTAACAGTATACAAACAGAAAGAGAAGGATGACCCTCAAGCTCTGTTGATGTAATTTGCAGAACCAATAAAATAGGCTATGGGGTGAAAAAATGAATATACAGTTTCAACTAGGCTTTAGGGATCAAGTGTGGATTTGAGTTTTTTGATAACTTGGCAACACTGTGGAACATCTTGGTCACCTTTTTTCCTTTTCTTAACTAAAATTTCACTTAGTTAATATATGGTGCAATATTGGTTTCTGGAGTAGAATTCAAAGATTCATCACTTACATACAATACCCAGTGCTCATCACAACAAATGCCCTCAATACCCTTCACCCATCCCAGCCCACCCCCCCACCCACCTCCCTCTATCAACCCTCAGTTTTTTCTCTATCGTTAGGAGTCCCTTATGGTTTATCTCTTTCTCTCCTTTTCCCAAAACCCTTCCCATATGTTCTGTTTTCTTTCTTAAATTCCACATATGAGTGAGATCGTATGTTATCTTTCTCTGATTTAGTTCAGTTAGTCTTTCTCTGACTAAACTAGTCTTTCTCTGACTTATTTCACTTAGCATAATATACTTTAGCTCCATCCATGTCATTACAAATGGGGAGATTTCATTCTTTTTGATGGCTGAGTAATATTCCATTGTGTATATATCACATCTTCTTTATCCATTCATCATTTGATGGACATTTGGGCTCTCTCCATAGTTTGGTTACTATTGAGTAATGCTGCATAAACATCAGAGTGCATGTACCCCTTCAAATACGTATTTTTGTACCCATTGTGTAAATACCTAATGGTGGAATTGTTCTATTTTTACTTTTTTGAGGAACCTCCATACTATTCTCCAGAGTGGCTGCATCAGTTTACATTCCCACCAAGAGGGGTAAGAGGGTTCCCTTTTCTCTGCATCCTTGCCAACACTTGTTTCTGGTGTTGTTAATTTTAGCCATCCTGACATGTGTGAGGTGATACCTCATTGTGGTTTTGATTTATATTTCCCTGATAATGAGTGACATTGAGCATCTTTTCATGTGCCTGTTAACAATATGGATGTCTCCCTTGAAAAAAAATCTTCTTTTCTTCTGCCCTTTCTTACCTAGATTAATTGTTTTGGGGGCACTAAATTTGATAAATTTTTTTATAGATTTTGGATATTAACCCTTTATCCAGCATGTCATTTGCAACATTGTAAAGAATTTTGCTCACCTTAAATTGGTCAGCTTTTATATTTAAAATATCTAGGCTCACTACTGCTTCCTCTTTTCAGATAGTCAGGAAGCACACGTTTGGTCTACTGCCCTAAGGAACTTTACAAAGGCAACTCGCTGAAAAGGATTTGCAGCTAGAACAAAGGTGACAAGTTGACCTTTGCTGGCTGCAAAGACCTCTGTCATAATAATCAGCTGCTTTCTGGTCTGAAAGAGAATGATTCTTTTGGCTTTCATTTTATTGTTTCCAATATCAGGTCTGGATCATTATAAATATTATTCTGCAAGTCTGCGAAGAACCAGGGTTTGAGTGATGATGCCCTTGAAATGGCCCAGACCTTAACTTCAACTGGAAAAGTCAAGCAAATGTTTTCTCCTATTGCTGTATCTTTTGGAGGAAATGTTCACCACACTATTTTTGTTTGTTTGTTTGTTTGTTTTTGTTTAATAGCCACTATAATGTATTGGAATGTAGAAGGAATTGCCTTATAAAATATCAATTTTATTATTTTTTTGTTTTGTTTTTGTTTTTTTATTAATTTATTTATTTTTATTTCTTTTCAGCGTCACCACACTATTGATAAATTAATCAATAAAACTGAGTTTCACATAAAGATGTTAATCCTGGGGCGCCTGGGTGGCTCAGTGGGTTAAAGCCTCTGCCTTTGGCTCAGGTCATGATCTCAGGGTCCTGGGATCGAGCCCCACATCGGGCTCTCTGCTCCCCCACCCTCTCTCTCTGCCTGCCTCTCTGCATACTTGTAACCTCTGTCTGTCAAATAAATAAATAAATAATCTTTAAAAAAAAGATGTTAATCCTTACATATTTCCTAGCTATTTAAGCTTGTGATGCAATTTGCCTCAAAAGAGACCATGAGCCCTCGCTATAAATATTCCCCAAGTTTTCCCCAAAAGACTGTGGCCATTTACTACAATGTCTATACAGTGAAAAAAGGAAATACCCAAATCTTTCAAAAATTACTAAACACTGGCTCTGAAATGACACTAATCTCTAAGAAACCAACATCACCATAAGCAATATGTGGGGCTCATAGTGCATATATGATAGATGGGAGTCTTACATAAATTTCAAATTACGTTGGGTCCATCTGGTCCATGGACCTACACTGCAGTTATTCCTCAATTTCTAAATGTATAACTGGAATAGACACATTTGGCAAATGGAAGTATGTCTATGGGGTGAAAATTATTGGAATTTCCCCTCCCTACCAAGACAGTAACCGTGGGGGAATTTCAAAGATTAATGCCACCATCAAAGTCTTGAGAGAAGTGATGGTGGTACCTATCACACACCCATTTAATTCACCAATGTGGCCTGTGCAGAAAGCAGATAGATTTTGGAGAATGACTGTGGGTTATCCCAGTCATAATCAAGTAGTGACTATAAATGTAGCTGCTGACCTAGATGTAATATCTTTACTAAAATAAATAAACAGTCTGTCCTGTGGTATGTAATACCTTTCCATAATAATTTGCAAATACCATCAGAAATGGTTTTACTTCAAAGGGAAGACAGTATACCTTCACAGTCTTGCTTCAGGGAAAGTATATTTCCTAGCTATTTAAATTTGCGATGAAATTTACCTCAAAAGAGACCACAATTTCTCACATAAATTCCTCCAAATTTTCCCCAAAAGATGTATAGCCATTTGCTGGAGTGTCTGCACACTGGAAAGAAGGAAATACCTAATAAATTTTCTTGCTCTGTGCCATAATAAAATACATAAAGATCTTGTTTGCCTTGAAGTCCCACTAACTTCACACTACACTGACAAGAGTATGCTGATGGGATCTAATGAACAGGAAGGAGCAAGTATTTAATGTCTTAGTAAGACATATGGACAATAAACCCTGGAAAATTTCAGAACCCCAACACCACCACCTCAGTGAAGTTTTTAAGGGTTTAACAGTTTAGAACAAGTTGAGATATTTCCTCCAAGATTAAAAATAAGCTCTTGCACTTCATACCACCTACCACCAAATAAATGGCACAATGATCAAGAGGCCTTTCTTTAATTTTGGAAGAAACATATACCACCACATTTTAGTGGCTCTCCTCTAGAGAGCCACACACACAAGTCTACCAATTTCAAGTGGGGCCAGAACAAGAAAAGGCACTGCAGTAGGTTCAAGCTGCAGCACAAGCCTCTCTACCACTTGAACTTTATTATACAGCAAAGCAAATCCAATGACAATTGAAATCTCTGAGGCAAATAGGGATGTTGGTTAGAACTTCTGGCAAGTACCAACAGGGGACTCACAATGCAGGCCAATAGGATTATAAAAAAAAATATGCCCTTTTCTGTATATAACTATTATCCTTTTGAGAAAAATCTTTTGGGTTGCTACTGGGCACTGATAGAGACTGAAAATTCCTAACCAAAGGACAGCAGGTAAGCATGAGGCCTGAGCCTCCCATGATGAACTGAGTGCCATCTAGTCATAGGTTAAGCATGTGCAGTAGCAATCTACCTATCATAAACCAAAATGAAACAAGTTTGGAAGGTATAAAAATGTTGTTCTTGGAAAGGCAGTCTCATGAGCACAGTCTTTTGACCTCTACTTAGCCAAGTTAGAATGGGCCTTAGGTCTTGAACATGCCCTTCTCAAGAGATAAAGAGCTCATACAGCCTGTGCTGGCTTACTGCCTTATGTGGTATTATCTTTTCCTCTTTTAGGCTCTATGTCTGCTTCTTTGTTCTCCTTAAGTGTGTGCATCAAGAATTATGTTGGGACGCCTGGGTGGCTCAGTTGGTTAAGAATTATGTTCGCAGCCAGCGCTGCGCCGCCGTTGCTCGCCAACGCCAGCACCGCCTATAGCTTGCCAAGCTCCAGCCAAAGGAGAAGAGGGGTAGGTATGGAGGTTTCTGTACCGTGGCTCCTACAAAGCAGACAGCCCGCACCGGTGGTAAGGCAACAAGGAAGCAAATGGCTACATAAGCCGCTCACAAGAGTGCGCCCTCTGCTGGAGGGGTGAAGAAACCTCATCGTAACAGGCCTGGTACTATGGCACTCCGTGAAATTAGACGTTATCATAAGTCCACGGAACTTCTGATCCAAAAACATCCTTTCCAGTGTCTGGTGTGAGAAATTGCTCAGGACTTCAAAACAGATCTACACTTCCAGAGTGCAGCTACTGGTGCTTTTCAGGAGACAAGTGAGGCCTATCTGGTAGGCTTCTTTGAAGACACCAACCTGTAAGCTATCCATGTCAAATGTGTCACAATTATGCCAAAAGACATCCAGCTAGCACACTGCATATGTGGAGGACATGCTTAAGAATCCACTATGATGGAAAACATTTCATTCTTTAAAAAAAGAAAAAATTTTTCTCTTCTTCCTTTTATTGGTAGTTCTGAATGTTAGATATTTTTTTTTCATGGGGTCAAAAGGTACCTAAGTATATGATTGCAAGTGGAAAAACAGGGGACAGAAATCAGGTATTGGCAGTTTTTCCATTTTTATTTGTGTGTGAATTTTTAATATAAAAGCAGGGACATAAAACATTAATGCAAGACAAAATGTTTCAGCGAACACATTTCAGCAGTTCAACTTTATAACAATTATAAATAAACCTGTTAAATTTTTCTGGACAATGCCAGCATATGGATTTTGTTTTTTAAAACAAGTACATTTCTTATTGATGGCAACTAAATGGTGTTTGTAGCATTTTTACCATACAGCAGATCCACCCATTCACTATAGTCTTCTGAGTTGTCCTATATCCAAGTACATGTTTTTTGTTGTTGTTGTTTTTTAAGTTTATTTATTTATTTATTTGTCAGAGAGAGAGAGCACAGGCAGACAGAGGCAGAGGGAGAAGCAGGCTCCCTGCTGAGCAAGGAGCCCAATGTGGGACTCGAACCCAGGACGCTAGGATCATGACCTGAGCCGAAGGCAGCCGCTTAACCAACTGAGCCACCCAGGCGTCCCCAAGTACATGTTTTTAATGTTGTCTCTCTTCTGTGCTGTTCCTATAAGTTTGCTACCAAAATACATTAAGCTTTAAAAAAAAAAAAAAAAAGTGTGTGCATCAATAGCCCAAAGGCATGGCCCTAGCTTTCAGTATTTCAGACTCCATGGTGTTGGGGAAGAAATCCTTCTGCCAAGGCATGAGAGAGGTGCATATAAGACATTCACCCTTATTGGCTGCCGGGGCAGCCCCTAGCCATGAGAAGTACACTACCAGAGCTAATCTTGCTCTGTCTCTTCTCTGTGTAAGAAAAGCTCTGTTCTTACCAGTCCATGACAGTGTTGTTCTTCCTTGGGTGACTCCAATGGCTAATATACAGTGGGGTAGAATTGTTTGAGTTCCATTTTTGGTGGCTAGCATTTGTGATGATCTTTACTATTATCCATGCAATTGTAGTCCTTCCCTGGTATTGGTTTGCAGTGTACTGCTCTATTCAACAAGCTGGTCACTCAGACTGTAACACAACTCCAGCTGCACTGCCTTCTCTCTCTCAACCCCTGGCTTCCTATGACACCAGTGACTGAGAAAGATATTTGTGTTCCGCAAGAATCCCCATACTTATCCACTACAGAGGAAGCTCTTAGTAATCAGATGGCAAAATGATGCCAGTCATTCTCTTTCCCCAGGTACCCCAGGGCTTTCTCACTGGGACCATGAACAAAGTGACTATGAGGGTTATGCATATGCTCAACAACATGGACTTTCCCTAGAAATGAAAAGGCTAAGTGTGAGTAATCTGTCAAGAGTTGAGATTAGCACTGACCCCTAGTTAAGGCACCATTTTCCAGGAGTACAGACCACTACCAGGTGGCAGGTTGATTACACTGAACTCCATCCAACATGGATGGAGCATAAATTCAACATCAATGCAAGAGACATCAATTCTGAAATGGATTTGACTGTCCTGCTGAAGGGGGAAGGTGGCAGTGGAGCACCACGATCCATAAACCCACAGAATACATACATAGTCATAGCATTTTCCATATTGTTGCTTCTGACCAATGAACTTATTCCACAGCAAAGTGCAGCAATGGGCTTATACTCATAAAATAAACTGGCTATTGAAAGGTGGAGTAATTTACTGAAGACTCATTTATAACACTAGTTAGGACCCTACACATGGGAGGGGCTTCGCTTATTATTATAGCTAATAAATCACTCCCCAAATTTTTGCCTCCTGTCCTGGCAACTTGAGCTCTGCTAGTTTGGAGGTCTTAGTTCACAGGGAGGCAATGCTTCAAGCAGAGGGAACAACAATGGTTTCACTGAATTGGAAAATGAGATTGGCCATTTTAGGTCTGTGACACTAAACCAACAACAGGAAAAAAAAAAGAAAGAAAGAAAAGATTACTCTTCTGGCTGGAGTGATTGATCCCAATCACCAAGAGAGAATTAGGCTGTTGCTACAAATGAGGGCAAAAAGAACTCTTTCTGGAACACAGGAGATTCTTTACAGTGTCTCTCCATATGTCCAAGAACAATAGTAAAGCTTAATGTAAAACTACAGCAACCAGACAAAATGGAGGATAATTGAGGAGTCAGTCTTCAGGAAGGTGTGGGTTACTCCACCAGATAAAGAACCCCAACCACCGGAGGTTCTAACAGGAAGGAAGAGGAAATATAATAACTGTAGTAGAAAAAGGAAGCCACAGATATCAATTACACGCTTATCACCATTTAGAGAAACAAGATTTAAAGTAGCTTTGCATAACAAATAACACAGAGGACATGGGGAGATGGAGAGGAGAAGGGAGTTGAGGGAAATTGGAAGGGGAGATGAACCATGAGAGACTATGGACTCTGAAAAACAACCTGAGGGTTTTGAAGGGGGGGGTGGGAGGTTGGGGGAGCCAGGTGGTGTATTATGGAGGGCACGCATTGCATGGAGCACTGGGTGTGGTGCAAAAACTACGAATTCTGTTACACTGAAAAGAAATAAAAAAATAAAAAAGATAAATAAAATAAATTTTTTTTAAAAAAGTAGCTTTGCATATTTTGTCTTTGCTTGCCATATGTATGTGTATATTTATATATGCTAACAATTTTCTTCTTCTACCTCCTTCTCATCTTCATTTTATATACAAGTTGTTGGAGGTTAACTTTACAATTTCATTTGTAAGTAACAAAATATTCTGTGGGTCTTTGATAGAATTTTTTTTCTTCTTTGATAGAATTTGATGAGTAATGAATATAGTCAATGATAGATACAATGACTGTTGGGACTGTGTGTCCCCTCATTTTGGGAAAAGGATAAGATCTTCTTCACTTGTAAGAAAGATTTGTTCATTGTTGTTCAGAAGTTCAAATGTGTACAGAAGAGTGTATATGGGAACAGAGTAACCAATGGACTATACTGTAGCAATTATCAATGTGCTGTCCCTGAGGAGCAGATAGACCCATTATTGCCTCCTCTATGATACTGAGATCTATAAATATTTCTCCTTTGTCAGCTGGTGTAACAGACTTAGTCACTTGATGGTTCTGGAGGCACAGTGGAGAAGGGAGGGATTCCTATTCTAGTCTGGTGTGCTCCTCTCATAAAGGTCCTACAGCATACTCGGCCTCACTAGCATCTACTCCTACGACATAAGCAGCTTCTCCAGCACTCAGTTCCCATGGTGTACAGCATCTGGCAGTCCCCAGTGGCCAAAAGCTTTCCCCAGCACCCCTTCAGGCAGCTTCAGTAGCAACACATATGTCCATGAATGGGTTTCCCCAGCCTCCCTGTGGGTCACCTTGAGGTGAGTTCCAAGGTATGGTACCTTCCTATGGATGCTTTCCTAAACCTCAAAGGGCAGATTTCCAACAATTCTGCCAGCACAGCACAGCACAGCACAGCACCTAAGTTCTTAGATAAAGAGAGAGTGGGAAGGAGGGGCAGAGGGGGAGAGAGAATCCTAAGCAGGCTCCACGCTCAGCATGGAGCCAAACATGGGGATCTATCTCATGACCCAAAGATCATGCATGACCTAAGCCAAAATCAAGAGTTGGTCACATAACCAACAGCCACCAAGGTGCCCCTGAATGATATATATGGTTTTGATGCCTGTCTATTGTAAATATTCATGTTAAAGTAAATTTTAAATGATGTAAAGCAGATATCTCAAAATATGACTCTACAATCATTTTTGTTGTCCTCATCATCCAACTGATGTTCACATTTTATTAGCTCTATACACACCTTGAAAAGGTAAAGAGCATTTCTTGAGCCTCTACAAGAGACAGGAATTCAATCCTCAGAAAACCTACTACTGACCCATTTTATAGATGAAAACACTATCTAGGGGAGCTAAGCCATTTGATCAATATCAAGTAGCTAATAAGCAGCCAGGCTAGAATTTGAATCTTGATATTCATGGTTCTAAAGTACAAAGAACTCTAGAACAATGAAAAACAAATGAGAACAGAAGAAAAATAATCCAAAAATAATACTCTGACCCTAAAAATGAGATCCACTTCAATTCAACTGTTCAACATTTGTCTGTTTGTACTAAAGTAACATTTTAAGATGGCATCAAACCTTTTGTTCCAGAAATTCTGCTTTAAGGAATACAAGTAAGAAAAGTCAATAAGGTGCAAACATTTATGAACCAAAAACATGGGCAACCCCATATGTCTATATACAGGTTGAGTAAGTTACAGCACAGACCCAAAATCAAATATTATGTAGTCACTAAAAATAAACTTTTCTAGAAGTTTCAATGAAATGGAAAGTGAAGAAAATCATGATACAGAACACTGTAAAATGTAAAATTAATTATGTAAACATACAACACATATATACACATTATTTTTTTTAAAAGGCCAGATTTACACAGATTAGTTCAGCCTAATGGAAATGCAAAGAAATTTTTTTTCTGTACAGTTGTCTGTTTTCTAAAATATCCATAGTAAGCATCATTATACTTATAATAATAAACATAAGCTGTTTGTAATAAAGTACTTTTCAAACTTTCTAAATAGGCAAATATTTGATTTCCCAAATAATTTTTCTATAGGAAATAATTTTAGAGATATGTAGTTGCATTTATAAGGAATATTTACAAGACCAATATTCTAATGTTAGTTCAATTAATAGCCAAAATTTACATTATCATATGCAAAGCATGTGATAATTTGCAATATGCAAAGCATGATAAATTTAATCATAGCCCTCCTAATCAATTCATATATATGGATAACACCCTAGAAAACCTGACCTTAACCCATGATACAGAATTCTTATTTCAACTTCTGAGAACTGATAGTAAGCTCCAAGTCTCTTTTCAGTTCATTTCCTTGAGTTGAATTTTTGTTATAAAGACAAACCCAGAAACTATTAGTTCTCTATGCCTGAATGCAGCCTTTCTCCCTGTTCCCCCTGATAATGGCATTCAGCTCAGGGCAATAGATTATGATAATTTAAACCACACACTTATTTTAATTACTTTCCACATTTTCCATTTGCGATATTGTCAGAATAATGTATGAATCATAGTGAACAATTAGTGCACTGGAAGAAAAGATGTGCAAAGCTAAATGAAAGCCTAGCTCAGTTAGTCGCTCAAGCCAATGTCATGATGGTTCTGACAGTCCCATTTCCTTAAGACTGAAGCCACCAAATTACATTTGACTTGCTCTTCACGAAAGAGAAGGTCTACTGATTCAACTACCAAGAGCTTCCTCTCACTTTCCCTAGGTTCTTGAGGAACCACACAGAGCAAAGCCATGTACTAAGAAAACTTCTCAGGACTAACCTAGGACTTACCTCCCCATCTTCACATTGCCCAGTGCAGCCCCTGCACAAAGCTAGTATTCATATATGCTGAGCAGATTAATCTACATGGTGTACTCATTTGGTGAGGGAGAAAAGCTGTTTGCAGCAGTCTAGGATTTCTTCCTTGTTTTCAACAATAAAAGATCAATGTGTTTATTTCTTCTGGAATATGCAATTGCCAGACTGACTGGTGGTTTAGTTCCAAGAAAAGAAAGGCTTTGTTGCTTAGGTTTTCTCAACTGACATAACTTCTGTTTTTGTAGAGCTATAGAACCATTGGGGTTTTTCTGGTGGCTTTCACTTATTTAATTCAGGAACCATGAGCAATAGAATTTTTACTCTGTTAACATTTGGGATTCTGAATAAGACCTGGATATGAGTAAATAACAAGCCAAAATGGCAACTGAAGGGCAACAAAACCCTCCCTACTGAAACCTTATTTATAATCTTTCCAGATTCCAATAAATTACCCCACTGTTCACTGCTTTGTATTCAATCCCTGAAAGCATCTGATAAAAAGGCAAGAGTATAATCTGAAATAAATAACAATATATTGGCATGAAACTTTATAGTTTTGTTCTTATAAACTTTTTTAAAGATATTTAAATTATCCTTTTTTTTAGGATTTTATTTATTTATTTGACACAGAGAGAGAGATCACAAGTAGGCAGAGCAGCAGACAGAGAGAGAGGGGGAAGGGAGCCCAATGGCAGGGCTTGATCCCAGGACCCTGAGATCATGACCTGAGCCAAAGGCAGAGGCTTAACCCACTGAGCCACCCAAGCACCCCAGTTCTTATAAACTTTTAAATTCATTCTGAATGTGTTTTGGAATTATACGTGCTGGTTAAGCTTGGATTTGTTACTAGGAAGTGATATGCCCTCTAATAGAGAGTCGTTTGTGTTCTGAACCATGTTTATGAGTTTTGAGTTTCAGTGAAGTGGTTAATGAGTACATTTAACCACTTTACTTAAATTATCTGAAAATTTCAACTAGCACCTGGCAAGATGGAAGGGAGAAGGAAATTCTATCTCAGTTGCTAAGAGAGATTATAACGTTATCCCACTGGTTGGGAAAAAGAGTACCTGGGGAAGACAGAGATGAAGGCCCCCACTACTATGTCACCTTTCCTTTTGGCTTCTGTTAAAAATGGAAAGAAACTCTAAAGGAAACTAGGTTAGAATTATGAGAAAATGGCTTCAGTAGTAGTTATAGCACAGTTAATGAAATGATTCACTAATTTGAAATAGTCATAGGGACTACAACATGGAATTTCAAGAAATTCTGGAGCCACACTGGTCTACCATAGCTAAGAATAGCACCCAACTCTGCACCAACAGTAAATTCAAGGAGTGGCTGTAACAAAACTCTTGGGTCATTTTTCCAGAAACCACTCTGGAGTACTCTCCAGATACCTGCCTAGTAAAATGAAGAATTTCTGACCACCTGCTTCATAGTAACACCACTTCCTGGCCTTACACTTCAGACTTTTGCTGACTTCCATATCCAAGTTGACCAAAACATGAAGCATATAGAAATAAACATTTATGAAATACTGAAAAGGCAACTTTAACAAAATGATAGAGAGATAGACATAGAGACAGAGATAGAGAACAATAAGAAGGCTGGAGTTTGAAGAAAGAGAAAAGAGGGAAGGGATTATGGCCTTCTAAGAATTTTCATCTTATCATTAAGATCCAATTCAACTCCTCCCATCTTTTGAAGACTTCCCAAATGTAACCCCTCACCACCACAATTAATTGGTTCCATGTTTCTGTAGCATTTTGAGTATGATTCCTAACAGCAATTTTGCTCTATATTGAGGTCAGCAGACTTTCATAAAGGGCTAGGTAGTTTCTATTGCAGTTATTCAACCCTTCCATTTTACCATAAAAACAACCACAAACTATATATAAATCAATGGGAATGGCTGTGTTCCAATAATTTTATTTCCAAAAACAGGTAGCAGGATGGACATGGTTCATGGACCATAATTTGCCAACCCCTGCTTGATATCATATTTATTTCTGTATCATCTCTCACTCATCCTGCATATTCCTTGACAGCATATCACATGCATATTGAATCCTCTGTGATTCACACACAGTAAGTGCTATGGAATGAATGTTGTATCCGCCCCCCAAAAAACATCCTATGTTGAAAGTTAGTCCTCAATGTGATGGTATTAGGACATGCAGCTTTTAGAAGGTGATTGTCATGACAGTAAAATCTTCATGAATAAGATTAGCACACTTATAAGAAAGACCCTGGAGAGCTTCCTCTTTCCTCTTTCACCCTGTGAAGACACAACAAGTAGACAGTCATCTATGAACCAGGAAGACAACTCTAACCAGATACCAAATATGCCAGTGCCATAATTTCTTAGAACTGTGGCAAGTTAAGTTTCAGTTGTTTATAAGCCACCCAGTCTGTGGCATTTTTGTTATAGGCAGCTAAATAAACTAAGACAGTAAGGGATAAATAAGTGTTTTCAGAATATATAAACTGAAAGAAGCTATAAGAAAAAGCATTGTCTCATCCTTTCTGAAGTCCAGATCAACAATGACTACCAGACTTCTCTTATTTACAGCTGAGAGCAGAATAATTCCTCAGCAATTACGAGCATCAGTTCAAAAATTCATAGAGAAGTTCTTCTATGACCCTGAATATAACACAACCCCTTTTAAAAAGCCAGAGGTATTATTATAACACCACCTCCCATCTCTAGCCCCTCAAACCTTTACCACTGTCCATTCTATGTTTCAATGTCCAAAGAGCATTCTTTGGCAAAGATTGACAAGATAAGAAACAACAAATTTTTGAGAGGTTGTGGAAAAAGGGAAACCCTCTTACACTGTTAGTGAGAAAGCCAGTTGGTGCAGCCACTTTGGAAAACAGTGTGGAGGTTACTCAAAAAGTTAAAAATAGAGCTACCCTGTGACCTAGTAATTGCACTACTAGGCATTTACCGCAAAGATACAGATGTAGTGAAAAGAAGGGCCATATGCACCCCAGTGTTCATAGCAGCAATGGCCACAGTCGCGATGCCCTTCAACAGACAAATAGATAAAGAAGATGTGCCATATATACAATGGAGTACTACTCAGCCATCAGAAAGGATGAATACCCAACATTTGCATCAACATGGATGAAACTGGAGATTATACTAAGTGAAATCAGTCAATTAGAGAAAGACAATTATCATATGGTTTCACTTATTTGTGGAACATAAGGAATAGTATGGAGGACATTAGGAGAAAGAAGGGGGAAATGAAGGGCAGGAATCAGGGAGACAAACAGGAGAGACTATGGACTCTGGAAATCAAACTGAGGGTTTTAGAGGAGAGGGTGGCGGGGGGATGGGTGAGCCCAGTGATGTGGTATTAAGGAGGGCACATATTGCATGGAGCACTGGGTGTCACCGCAAACAGTGAATCATGGAACACTACATCAAAAACGAATGATGTACTGTATGGTGACTAACATAACATGATTAAAAAAATAAGAGTATTCTTCATGACACAAAAAAGAGAAAAATAAATATAGATTGAGAAGATCAAGTTTTTTGCTGAACAATCAACATTATGCTAACCACTTTTAAATTATTTTCCCTATCACAAGAACATTTTCATCTATTTTCTTCCACTACTGCATGCTTAGGTAAGCAAAACCAAACTGTACTAAAAACTTATTTAAAACACTGTAGAATGACGTTTTAAATACAGTTTCAATAAACTTTAGGAGTCAATACTATAAAGACTTGAAATATAGTGACTCATTAAAAAAACACTCCCATTTAGAACCTTCTCTAGTGGCCAATCACAACTTCAGGCTGCTTTGATTTATGACATTGGCCACTGTGGCCCAGCCATTTAATCTTATAATCAACATCAATCATCAATTTTTATTACAACATTTTGCAGGCTGAGCAAAAGATATTTCTCCTGAGGACAAATTAGGCACCCCAAAGTGACTCTTGCAAATAAATACTATTGGCCATAACTTGCTGTGCTACAGTTCACTCGCAGCAATTCATTCTATAAATGCCACAAAAGCCAAAGGCAAGTGTATAATTTTTAAAAATAAAAAAAAACTGTCCAAAGAGATTCATATAAAATAATGGCTATCTAGTGATTGAATAAAGATTTTTAGTGGTTCAATGACAACATGTACATTCACTTATGTCTCCAATGGTTGTCATCCAAAAGATATTAAGTGTGTCCAAATATCCTTCAAGACAGATCATAACTCACCATTAAGATGATGCAAGGCCCTATTAGGCTGACAAGCAGACTTCCCCATTGGTTCAAGGTGCTCATCTCTGAGCTTGCACTCAATAGTGAAAAAATAATGGCTAAACAAAAGACACTATGCAGAATGGCTAATTGCCAGATATACCACCAATAAATCAGCTGGACCCCATTAATAAGTAATGGCACTCAATTTTCTGTTAATTCAGATACTCCCTGCAAACCCAGGGAGCTCTTTAAAAGTAAGTGCAGTAATAATTTCCCTTTATATAAGTCAAATAAAATTATTTAATCCTAGAGTTGTATCCTGTAGAAATAATCATTATGATTAATTATTAAGTATTTCTCAGCACAGATTCTAGGAAACCAGAGTCCTGGGTTTACTATTCCAGCCTGGTTATCAATATCCCTGCAGCTTGTTGTCTCGAACTTCCCACGTTGCTGTTGGTAAAACAGGAAAGCCCAAAATACTATATAAATAATATATAAGTCTAGATTTAATCACTATTGACGATAAGAACAAAATAGTTTGTTTCATCTGACAATCTCTACATGATAACTTGATTCTTCAGATTTTACCATGTCTGGCACAAGAGGGATATAGAAAAGTGTTTTTAAACAAGAAGGATATAAAGAAGTGCTCAACAGGGAACCCAAGGGTTTGCTGTTAATTGCTGTGAAGTGGAAGTGGATCCCTTAATCTTGCAGTTTTTCCTCCAAAAAAAACACTCCTATATTTTGCTCTTTTTTTTTTTCTTCCTATCAAGCAGAAGAAATGATGAAATACTTTCTCTCCCTGGAGAGTAACATGTTCAGAACCAATCTAAGCAATTGCTATGACACTGGTCAAAAATACAATAAAAAAAAATGCTTGTGTTTCTATACCATCTTTTTTTCCCCTGCATTACTAGGGTTTTATCTCCAGCAAAGAATTTCAGTGTCAACACTTGAAAATATCCTAGCTTTCTTGCTGTGAGGAACAAACAAGAGGACGTATGCAACAGCACTCTGTAGAACAGTTAAGTGTCATATGCATGCTGGACATGTGTAGGATATTATTTCTAATACAGTTTAGGAATAATAATAATATGCACTTAAACTTTCCATAAAAGTAGCCCTCCACAATCTATTAATCCAATCCCTGCCTGCAGCCTGGTATTTATATGTTCAGCATATCCTTTGAGAGCTATTCTAGACTGAATGCATACATTTAAAAAATATAATCACTCCCAAATTACAAATCATGAATTATTTTTCAAAAGACTACAGTGGCTATTATAATGGGTAAACATATTTAAAGAACATCAGAGGTTTTTAAAAAACTGTATTATGAAATGTCACAGTGATGGGACGCCTGGGTGGCTCAGTGGGTTAAGCCTCTGCCTTCAGCTCAGGTCATGATCTCAGGGTCCTGGGAGCGAGCCCTGCATTAGGCTCTGCTCAGCGGGGAGCCTGCTTCCCCCTCTCCCTCTGCCTGTCTCTCTGCCTACTTATGATCTCTCTCTCTGTCGAATAAATAAATAAAATATTTAAAAAAAAAAGAAATGTCACAGTGATTGTTTTGTTGGCCTTAAAAAGACTGAGTTGAGATACATAAAGATAGATAGATAGATAGATAGATAGATATTGAGTTATCAGAGTCTTCTTCTTTGCAAGTTGTCCAAATGGCATCTCCCAAACTCTTATTTTCCTGGATCTTGTAAGACGACTCCATCTTCCCCTACCAATATGAACCATGAAGATAACTCAATAAAGTCAGTGCTTGGGAAGACACTGGGATCCAGGCAATGTGAATTTCTAGCACCTAAACCACAAGAATTCCTGCTTGTTTTAGTGTTACTTTCAGTACTCAGATATTTTTCAATAAATACATAAATATTTTCTCACTTTATCTTTAGTACTTGAAATCCATTTTTAAAAGGATCAGGACCTTTTGTTCAAATTAATAACTAGCTTATGATGTGCATAAATTTGCTTAATTGAGTTCAAAAGGCTCAAAGTCTAAATATATAAGATAAAATAAGTGAATTACTGCTACAACTCTAAAGTGCATTTAAATTCAATGTTCAAGACATGAAGAATATTTTCCTACCACCTCTTAAACCAATCAAGGTAACATTTTGGTCAGAGAAAACAAATATTTGTATGACAGTTCCTATTGTGAGTTCTTATAGATGGAGGTTACCAACCAGGGATGAACTTAGATTTCTCCACAAAGCCCAGTGAAGAGCGCAGGTCCGCAGTCTTGGGGCAAGATCACCATAAGCGCATAGGTCATTATATGTACCCAAAACATCCCATGTCCACCAAAGCACCAGTTTTGCCCATCACCACACAAAATCCTAGGAAGACCTGAAAAACTATGAGAACTACACAGATGTCGCCAAGTCCCCCAATGATTTTGTTTCATGCCTGCTATATTATACATTATACATTTCCAACACTGCACCAAAGAAACCCACTGGTGACAAAGACATAAAGAGCTACAATTTGCATGATTTTTCCATCAGAAGCAGAGTTTCCCAAACAGTAGCAAATGTGCCATGATTTTTTAAATTAATTAATTTATTTTTATTTCTTTAAAGCGTAACAGTATTCATTGTTTCTGCACCACACCCAGTGCTCCATGGAATACGTGCCCTCCCTAAAGCACACCACCAGGCTCCCCTAGCCTCCCCCACCCCGCCCCTTCAAAACCCCTCAGGTTGTTTTTCAGAGTCCATAGTCTCTCATGGTTCACCTCCCCTTCCAACCAATTTCCCTCAACTCCCTTCTCCTCTCCATCTCCCCATGTCCTCCGTGTTATTTGTTATGCTCCACAAATAAGTGAAACCATATGATAATTGACTCTCTCTGCTTGACTTATTTCACTCAGCATAATCTCTTCCAGTCCCATCCATGTTGCTACAAAAGTTGGGTATTCATCCTTTCTGATGGAGGCATAATACTCC
>PISX010012675.1:0-59928 GCA_004024625.1 Mellivora capensis
AGCCTCAAAAGTAAGCCAAACTGGGCAGTCCTTTCTCCATGCAAAGGTCTGGCAGGCAATCAGGAGTAGGAGTTCATTGTTCTGACAGGAACCAATTACCAACGGTTAGCACAGGGCAGGCAGAAGCCCAGAGGGAAAAGGGTCCTCTCTCCCTTGAAGACTGAAGAAACCCAATTCAGGAGCAGAAGCTTTTAACCCAGTAAGGCTTCCTAAAGAGCTGTCAGGAAGCAAAGATGAGGCCCCGAGAGACAGGAAATAAATATTATGATTTTCATTTTGCCAAAGATGAAACTGAGACCCCGAGTTGAGGTGGCAGGATTGAAGTAGGATCGATAAACAGAGGGAGAGAAAGAAAAGAAGACGGATTTGTGAATTTGTCCTCATGGTCCAATGTAAAAATGAAACAGAACAAAACAGCAAAGAGGAAAAATAATTAAATAAGATGACAGAAATAAGATCAAACCTGCATGAAAATGAATGTGGGTGTGAAAAGCTCACCTACAAAAGAACAAGGTTTTCAGAATGTTTCGGATACAAAATCCGTGGTATGCTGTGAGAAAGTCATAACTTAAAGAAAAACTGGCTTCCAAAGGTTATGGTTGCGGAAGGCAAATCCACAGACACCATGAAGTGCTGCTGGGAAAAGATCAAGGTTTTTGTGAATAGCAGATGCTATCTGCACACATCTTTGAGGGTCTTCTGAAATAATTTCATAGAAGTGGAATTTCTGGGTCAAAAATAAGTGTAGCTTAAATTTCAATATGGATACGGCCATTGGAATTGCTAAATGGTAAAACAAATCTATGTTGGTACTGGTAATGTACGAGACTACGCATCACCAGTGTTGAAATTATCGATCTTTTTCAATTTAATACAAATAAGAAAACCACCAGTATTTGTTTTCATTTGCCTGTCCCTGACTGCTAACGAAGCTGAATATCTTTATGTAGATGGTAGCATCTCCTATTTCTTCTGGGAATTGCCTGCTCTGTATTTGTTTTTGATGTGTTTGTTGCTCAAAATATATGGAAAGCACTAACTTTTCATATGCAACTATTTCCAAGGTTATGAAAATATCTTCCTATATCATCTTGTAATATTTCATACTTTTGTATTTGTTTTTATTAATTTCCTTTTTAACTCATCTGGACTTTATTTTTATATACGTCATACATAAGAGTTTAAATTTATGTTTCTTTACGGAATCCAGTGGCTCTCTTTGTTTTGAGTGTTTTCCCTTTTCCCACCGGTTTGAAATGCCATTTTGATGATATTTTAAATTCCAGTGTGTGGTGGGTCCCTTTGTAGAATCTCCAAACTGTCTCCTTGATTCATTCATATTTTCCTGCACCTTGATACTTACTGTTTTGGAGTCTGTAAATGTTATGTCTTAATAACTGGCCAGGGGCGGGCAGAAATACATGTATCTTCTTTTTCCAAAATTGTCTCATGTATTTCCTACTCCAGATAAGCATTGGAATTCATTGCTTGCATTACGAAATTCTTTTGGGACTTCAACTGGCATTACATTAAATTTATTGATTGTTGGGGCGCCTGGGTGGCTCAGTGGGTTAAAGCCTCTGCCTTCAGCTCAGGTCATGGTCCTGGGGTCCTGGGGCTCGGGGTCCTGGGATCGAGCCCCGCGTCGGGGAGCCTACATCCTCCTCTCTCTGTCTCTGCCTGCCTCTCTGCCCACTTTGATCTGTCTGTCAAAAAATAAATAAAATCTTTAAAAAAATTTATTGATTGTCTCGGGGGGACAGTGGCATCTTTATATAGTGAGTTTTCTTACTTAAGAACATAGTATTTTTTTACAACATTCAGTAATATTTTCTGGATTTAAGAAAAATATTTACATATAATGTGGAGCCTGCCTTTTCTGTGTCAAGTTATTTCTAGGTATTTTATAGATTTTTATTGTTATTGAGAATGGACTCTTCTTTTTTAATTTCTAATTGATTATTATTCTACTTAGGAAAGCCATGAATTTTCTGTGTGTAAATCTTATATCTGTTTGTGATCATGTTACTGAACTATTTCATTAGTTGTTGTTGTTGTTTTTTAAATATTTTATTTATTTATTTGAGAGAGAGAGCAAGAGCACAAGCAGGGGAAGTGGCAAGGGGAGCAGACTCCTAGCCGAGCAAGGAGCCCAACTGGGGGCTCGACCCTAGGACCCTGGGATCATGACCTGAGCCAAAGGCAGACGCTCAACTGACTGAGCCAACTGGGAGCCCCATTTCATTAGTTTTAATTGATTTTTAGATGATTCTCTGGTATTGTTTAGAGAGTACTATTGCCCATCAATAAAACAGCAAATCTCTTTCTCTCCTTTTTCAATATTTATTCCTCCTGTTTATTGTTCTTACTGACTAGTTAACTCCAGTTCGATGCTGAATAGTATAGGTAGCAGTGTAACCTTTTCCTCATTCCTGTCTTTAATGGGAATGCTTTAAAAGTATTGTTGTGGGGCGCCTGGGTGGCTCAGTGGGTTGAGCCTCTGCCTTCAGCTCAGGTCATGATCTCAGGGTCCTAGGATCGAACCCCACATCGAGCTCTCTGCTCAGCAGGGAGCCTGCTTCCCCCTCTCTCTCTGCCTACTTGTGATCTCTCTTTCTGTCTGTGTCAAGTAAATAAATAAAATCTTTTAAAAAATAAAAATATTGTTAGTTCCTGGTAAAATCATGTTTGTTTGTTTTTTTAAAGATTTTATTTATTTATTTGACAGAGATCACAAGTAGGCAGAGAGGCAGGCAGAGGCGGGGGGGTGGGGGGGGAGCAGGCTACCTGCGGAGCAGAAAGCCTGATGCAGGGCTCAATCCCAGTACCCAGAGGCTTTAACCCACTGAGCCACCCAGGTGCCCCAAAATCATGTTCTTAAACTAAGTAATGTTTCTTTTATTCTTAGCTCAATGAGAAATAGTTATGTTGATGTTCACTGATTTATTTAGCTTTAAGAAGATCTAAGTGACTTTCTTCTTTAAAGATTTTTAATTTATTTATTTGACAGAGAGAGAGCGCATGAGAGCACAAGCAGGGGGAGCAGCAGAGGGCAAAAGAGAAGCAGGCTTTCGGCTGAGCAGGGAGCCTGATGCAGGACTCTATCCCAGGACCTAGGATCATGACCTGAGTTGAAGGCAGATGCATTAATCAATATATTTCTAGAAATTTTTCCATTTCATCTTGATTTAAGTGTTCACTGTACTACGGCATTCACGATGAAGGAATTTACTCTTTTAATTTTTTAATTTTTTATTTTTTAATTTTTTTATTTTTTAATATTTTTAAAGATCTTATTTATTTATTTGATAGAGAGAGCACAAGTTGGCAGAATGGTAGACAGAGGGAGTAGGAAAGGGAGAAGCAGGCTCCCCACTGAGCAGAGAGCCTGATGCAAGTCTTGATCCCAGGACCCTGAGATCATGACTTGAGCTGAAGACAAGATGCCCAACGGACTGAGCCACCCAGGCACCACTATGTTACTTTTTGAATGGGGAACATTGTAGAACTTTATCTTCTGGGCAGAACATAATCTTAAAGCTGGCTTCATTTACTGATAGGGATACAGTCAAAGAGACTTTTCACTCAGTGTGTTAGCACAGACAGACGACTGAAACTGTAATAATTTACTAGGGAGACTCACATAAACCTGGATTAATTCTAACCCACACTAAATAATATTGAGATACCAGAGACCTGTGACACAAGAAAGATGCAAGATTGATTATACTTTTCATATTCACGTTTAGCTTTCCAAGTTAGGTGAGTATAAAAAGTGAAGGGCTTGGATAATAGTAGTATATTATTATAAACTTAATCTGATCATTGATAACAGTATTCTAAATGTTTCTACTAGAGAAAATCAGTATAGCTTTTGATATCTGATATGGAAGTATTTATTGCACAATATTTTTCTTTATTCTCTAAACAGAAAATTAGAAATGATTCATTTTCTTCTGTCAGGGATAGCTATGGACCTTTACAATTCTACCTAGGATATATGCTAATTCTCCAAGCACATAGTGTAGGTTTTATGGGCTGCTAACTGTACCATTTTACCATCTTACAGGATATCATGCTAGTACTCTCCCTTAGTGACATAACAATAATAAAGAGCAAGAAGTGGCTATTCCTACCTGTTTTTATAAGATATACCTATGGGAGAAAGCAAAAAAAAATTAGTCTACAAAAACATATACGGCTGCTATCTAGTGAAGTTTCCATAGGACGTAATCTGTAGCATGATAAAATATCTACTCTAAAGCGAGAACAAATCTGAGTAATTTGCACCCTCTATAACTAAAAAAGAAGCCCGGTGCTTGACGGGTCAACATATGGTTCAACCCCACTCCAAGGGTGAACCTACAATCTGACATCTTTGAATGGAGCTCAGAGAAAGAGACAGCTCTCTACTTTACCCCGAAGTGGATCGTGAGTAGCTCTACTTCTCGTATGTCTCCATATACGCATGTTGCTTGATGTGTCTGAAGCAGATTAGAACTTAGGACAAGCGGTTGCAGGAGGATGCTTGAAGTGACTAAAATTTTAGAACAAACGTGTGTTCCACTCTGTTTGTAACTTTTCTTGTAAGATGCAGCTCCTGTCCTATGGGTGAAATTTGGGAGACACTTAATACCCAATCATGGAGTATCAGTTGATGATGGGACCTGAGCCACCCACCGTGACTGAGGGCTATAGATCTAACTAAACCAAGTGTTAGGCTTGCTCACAACAACCCTTCAAGTTATGATGAAAGACACAGAGCAGGGATTTGGCAGGGAGTGGGCCTTGTGAAGCGGGCTTCTTGTGGAGGCAAAAGAAGCTACATGCGTCCAAGTACATACCCTCTAAGTGTGAGCAACATGGTCTCAAAGGAAGTTGATTAAGGACAAAAAAAAAACACATGCCTGATTTTCAGATGACTATGCACAATACTACAGCATCACCCAGAAACGTCTGATTTCATCCTTATACCTCCACACAGGTGGAGCCCTGAAAGATGGTAGAGAAAGGGAATTCTCCCAAAAGACAAAACTTCAAGAAATAGATCTCATGGTCGGCTTTGCCTAAAGAAGAGAAGATAGGAGAGAAGAACCTTATTGATTCTTTTCTTTTTAAAAATTTTTTGAAGATTTATTTATTTGAAAGAAGGTGAGAGAGTGCGTGGGGGGATGGGCAGTGAGGGGTAAGGTGGGGTGGGGGGAGGGAGAAAATTTCAAGCAGATTCTGACTAACTGCAGAGCAAGAAGTCTGATGTGGGGCTCGATCTCACGACCCTGAGATCATGACCTGAGCCAAAGCCAAGAGTCGGGCACTCAACCGACTGGGCCACCAGGTGCCCTAACCTTACTGATTATTGATAACTGACGACACAGAGAATAGGCGTAGTATTATTGGTCCTAGTGGCTCCTAAGATAGGTTTTGGTAGTGAAGCCATAAGTGCTGGGGTGTGAAGAGGGCACAAACTAGAGTCTTTGCCCTTAAATAGCACTTTTTTTTTTTTTTAAGATTTTATTTATTGGGGCACCTGGGTGGCTCAGTGGGTTAAAGCCTCTGCCTTTGGCTCAGGTCATGATCCCAGGGTCCTGGGATCAATCCCCGCATCGGGCTCTCTGCTGGGCGGGGAGCCTGCTTCCTCCTCTCTCTCTCTCTGCCTACCTCTCTGCCTACTTGTGATCTCTTGTCAAATAAATAAATAAAATCACAAGTAGGCAGAGAGGCAGGCAGAGAGAGAGGAGAAGCAAGCTCCTACTGAGCAGAGGGCCCGATATAGGGCTGGATCCCAGGACCCTGGGATCATGACCTGAGCCGAAGGCAGAGGCTTTAACCCACTGAGCCACCCAGGCGCTCCTTAAACATACTTTTATTATGTTCTAAGGACCATAGCTGTTTAGACTTACCTAAATGTTCATCACTTTCTTTGTTCACCACCTTCTTTGAGATTTCTTCACAGATGTTCTCTTTTTTACTGACGTAAGTCATAGAGATGTTCTTTCGGTTCTCTGGCCATGCCTCCCTCGGCCTGGACTAATACAGGAATGCTTCCTTTTGCCCTTGTACTTGAATGACGGTAGGTTTTCAGGACACAGATATCTACGTGGACAGTTGTATCTTTCAACCCTCCAAGGTTGTTATTTCATGTCTTTTGACTTCTGTTATCAGCTGTCTGAGTGAGTGTCTCTCCTCTGGGGAGGGTCTCACACTAACCCCTTCTTCTGCTTTACCTGTCTCCACAGCCAGCACACATAAGTGTAGACAAATCCAGGCTCCTGATTCACACAGACACCAACCAGTGCTCCTCCTTGAGCACAACTGTGGTGCGCTAAGCTGTGCCCCGTGGGAACCTAGCCATGGGTGGGGACCTATCCATGGTCCCTACCACCATCTATAACTACAAGACACACTTACTCATAGATCCGCAAGCCTCGCTCAAAATTTTGGAGTCTAATGTGTTTTGTAATTCTGAATCTTTCAAATTTTAGAAAGGAATAGCGTGCCTATACCGTACATCAAACACCACTACCAGTGGTCCCGGGGCAGCCCCTGCAACCCTGGCCTCTCAGCTATGTGGCTATTCTCACCCTTGTGACTCCAGCCCAGAGCACAGGGCCTAATGCAGAGTAGCTGCTAAGAAATATTTATTTAATGATTAAATTAAATCTTTCACCCACATTCTGACACCTTCCAGATTTACATAGCCAGCTTGGCCCTGCCCCCTAATCTCAACCTAGGGGCTCCAGCTTCTGCTGGAAAGTTCCTCCTGGGTGACCTACAGACAGTCCCTCCTCTCCTGGAACTTTCTGATCCGGTGAACCTCTCACCCCATTACTTCAGGCAGAACCCCAACAGTCATCTAGGAGTCTTCCTTCTCCCCCAACCACCACTCTCAGGAAATCACAAAGCCTCCCCTTTCTACTTCCTAAGTGTCTCTAAGACCTCCCACTGTTTTCATCCCTGTAGTCCCTGCCCTACTTCACACTGCCATCACCTCTTGCTTGTTTTTCTACAGTAGCTTCTAGAGGGGTCTCTTTTAGAGGATCTTGTCCTTCCAGAGGAGTCTCCAAAAGAACTCTATTTGAAATACAAACATCATTCTTTCTTTCTTTCTTTCTTTCTTTTTTAAGATTTTATTTGCTCATTTGAGCCATGGAGATTCAGAGAAAGAGAAAGAGAGCATGAGCAGGTGGGGAGGAGCCAAGGCAGAGGGAGGAGCAGACTCCCTGCTGAGCCAGAGCCTGACTCCGTCCAAGCCTGGGCTCCATCCCGGCACCCTGAGATCATGACCTGAGCCTAAGGCAGACACTTAACCACCCGAGCCACCCAGGTGCCCCACAAACATCATTTTTTTTTTTTGTAAGATTTTATTTTTTTATTTATTCATATGAAAGAGAGAGAAAGCACAAGTAGGGGAAGCAGCGTGGAGAGGGAGAAGCAGGCTCACTGCTGAGCAGGGAGCAGGATGCGGGACTCGATCCCAGGACCCTGGGATCGTGACCTGAGCTGAAGGCAGCCGCCTAACCGACTGAGCCACCCAGCACCCCACAAACATCACTCTTAAGATGAAATTTGATTCATCCCTATCTGTTCTGCTCTGCCCGATTCTACTCTATGGATGGGCTTTATCAGACTCTAGGTTCACCTTGTGCCTCCTCCACTGCCCTTCCTTCCCTGAAACTGCTAAGCGCCACCGGCTTGCAAGTGCAGCTTCTCTCCGTTCCCTATAGGAGTCATGGCCCCTCGTTTTCAGGCCCCCACTCTGCTTTCACGCCCCCCCCATCCCCACACACACCTGTTTCTTCCTTCTCTGTTCTCTTTGCATCAGTAACTCCTACGCAGGTCAGGGTTGGGACCTCTCCCAGAGATTCCCAGGGCACCCCACACTTCTCTGATCAAGGCACTCGTCACCCCGCTGTTCTCCCCTCTGCTGCTTCTCCTCCACTAGAATGTAAGTGGAGATCTTGATTTTAACGTGTTTCCTAACAGGTATAGGAAGTGGTTAATGAAAACCACTGAGCGGAGGAAGGGATACTAAATTTGGAAGCATTGGAATGAACTGTGATGCTGACTTTGGAGGAATCTTAGCACCTAAGATGCTGGGAAGAAGGATTATTTATTGGCCATGCGAGTGCCAGCCCCGCTATGACTTCATCAATGGTAGTAACCCTATAATGGTAGGACATGTATGCCATTCTCAGTAGTTCCTGATCCAAGAACCGCAGATAGAGCAGGACATCGGCCCATAACCTGAGCAGATGGGGGAAGTTGCTGGCATTCTGTGGCTGACATCGCCATTGTGTGTGGCAATCATTGTTGTTAATCCCATTGAAGGAAGGTTTTATAAAGTCTGCCGAAGTAGCAATTCTTTGGCCCTTACCACCAGTATGCAAGGAGGGGCGCAGGAGAACCGTGGCTATGGGTGTTTTCCCCTTTCCCAAGCCCAGTAAAGGGGAGACCTTGAAAGTCTTCTCACTGAAAGGAGAGCTGCGGACAGCCGATGCCGCTGATCAAAGACTACAGGTGTTTGGCTGAGACTCAGGACTCAGGGGAGGTAGGAACACAGGGAGGGGGAAGTGATGCGGAAGGCTTCGTTCTAAATCCAGGCTGAACATAGCAAAAATTCTTGGGGTTTTGCCCATTTAAAACTGAAGGAGAAAGACAACTTTTCCTATTTTATGTACTGACTGATGCCACGATGGGGAAGTGAGGTGTATCATAAATCAGTCCCGGGAAAGTGGTTGCTCTGTGCCTTGGTTTCCGCAAATGGCAAGGAGGAACCATGTGCTTTTCTCATAAGATCAGTAAGACAATGGTTTCACTAGGACATAGGCTTTCTTTTTTAAAACAGGAGGAGACAGACATGAATGGGATCAACTGAGAATGTCCATGCCAGTCCCTGTTCCTCTGCTCACCCCTCATCCCCAGAAATAATCTTATTCACATAATGCTTTTGTTTTACTTTTAAATCAAAGATTAAGTTAAGGTGGGAAGAAGAACATACGAAAGGCAGCCTGAGGGGATGGGAAGGGTTAGATGCTCAAGGACAGCTGCTCTGAAGACTGGCCTTTGAGAAGAAACCTGGCAAGATCCGGGGCATTAAGCTTTTGCCCCAGAAGGGACAACTGTAAAGACCCTAAAACAGAAGCATCTGGAATGTCTGAGGGGTTCCAAGCAGTGAATGGCTAGAGCCAAGTAAAAGGGGAAGATGGGGAGAGTGGAAGGAGCCAGTTCTTGCCGGGCCACAGAGTTTGCTAGAGTTTGTTGGAGTTTGCTAGTCATAGAAGTTCCGGAAAGGTTCTAAGCGGGAAAGCAGTATAATCATTATCTATTGTTTAAAAGATGACTCTGGCTGCCAAGTAAAGAATGAGCTCAGAACAGCAGGGATGAAGGCAATGGGAACAGCAGGGAGACAGGGGCTGAGGCCAGGAGACCAGTTAGGAGGCTGCCGTGCCTTCTGGGCACAGACCTGGTACCACAGGTGAACTGGTGTGAGGTCATGGGCTGGAAACCAGTTTTGAATACCAGAGTCGGTTCTTGTTACAGGCTTGGATGTGGGCTGTGAGGCAAACAGAGGAAGCAAAAGAAGACTTGGTGGGTGGGTGTTCAGTGCACTTATGCACTGACTGACCCATGAACTGGGGTCCCTGAAGATGTGCCTTCCCCTTTCCTGTAAGACTTCCTCCACTCCCGGCAGCCAGCTGCTGGCCATGCTTCGTATGCTGTGCGGTCCTTCTAGAATATGAGGCTAATAATACGCCCCCCTCCAAGGTCATTGGGCAAACAAGTGGATAATACCACCCTCAGACTTTCTGAGGAGAGACAAGAGGAAGCTCTGGGAGTGGATGCTGAGGCCCTTCTGGAGGCTCTCATGGGGCAAGCACACAGATGCACTCTGAAGTAGATGCATTAGTCCTCTCAGGGGCCCCGTGAAGCAGGGGTTTTGCAGAGGAGAAGGCTGAGACCCCGGGAGTGTGTGTGCCTGGCCCCCGTCCCACAGTGCCTGTGGGCCGGCCCAGGAAAGGAGAATTGGAGGAGGCCGGTTACAGAATGGAGTCAATAGGTTTCATCCTTGGAGATGAGAAGGAAGGAGATCCTCTTGCTTGTGAATGCCCCCCCTTCCTGACCCCAGCGTGGAGCAGAAGGATCCCCGAGGCTGTGCTTTGCTTAATGCATATCAGGAGGGTAAACCGGGGAGGAGAAAACCCCACCACTCGACCACGGTTGCTGCAGCTGCTTCCGTCAGTCCAGAGGCACCCCTGCTTTGAGGAACTGCTTGGTCCTTGTCTTCTAGCACACACCACAGGACGGCGAAGGAGGGCAGGGCTGACAGGTTAAGCTGCGCTATTTCCCTCTGGGGGGGAGTTGAGGGGGGTAGCCAGCATTCTGGTGGGAGAAGGCAGGCTGACCCTGTGCATCACCCCCCTGCACCCCCCATTCCTCCCCTGCACCCCCCCGCCCCCACCTCTGCTCTAGCCTGCCTCCTGCCACACACTTGCTAAGGGTGCTGGTGGGTCTGAGTCCTCTGGATATTTTCAGTGCCCAGCATGGTGCCTGGTGCCCAAAGGGATTTGCTGAGTCTCTGTCTGAGGTTCCAAACCAGCGTCTCCAACGTCTGGCTTCTCTGGGCAGCTTCAGAGCCCAAGATCTGGCTGGGCCTCTGCCCTGGCTGCTGGCCTCCTTCCCACTGCGAACCTTTTTCCCCAGATGGGAAAACCAACCTCAGGGAGCATCCAGAGGAAATGCCTCGAGGAAATATCACTGAGATGGGCAGGAGCCTGGCTTCTAAGCCCCCAAATCTGCAACCAACAAGTGTGGCCTTGGGCGAGTCACTTAACCTCTCTGTGTCTCTCCTTTCTCAACTTCAAAATGGGGAGACCATAGAGCAGTGTAAGGGCAGGTGGGTCCTGACATCGGGCGACTTGACTTTGAATCTCCGTTCCACCACTTGTCTGCAGTGGCTACTTAGATTTTTGGCCATGGCCCAGTTTTATAAACTGTGTGAAGGGTGAAATGGATGAGAACAGTGTCCGGCTGGCTCAGTCGGGAGAGCATGCGACTTTTGATCTCGGGGTCATGAGTTTGAGCCCCATATGGGGGATAGACTTTACTTAGAATCAAAAACAAAAACAAAAGTGTCTACCTCATAGAGTTGTTGTGTTAAGATACCTGTTTTATACTTAATATATATATCTTTATATATTTTAGGACAATTCCCGGCACCTAGTAAGTGAGTTATTATTATTGTAATGTTTGCCTTTTTTAAAATAATAAAAGGCAGCTCTTCAGGCCTCCCAGGGTTTTGGTGAGGATCCCCTGACATCTTGAATAAAAAAGCAGGGAGGAATTCAGTAGGTAGCTGGTCTTTTTGACCTTTTTTGTTTTCAAATCTGACAGGAAATTCCTTCCTTCTCCAGTGATGCCGGCCACCCAGCCACGCGCCCCAGCTGACTGCTTTCCATGACAAAAGGCAAGGCCGTGTTGGCGACCGGTTCTCTGCCCCAGAAACCAGCAAATCCCTGCCTCAGGTAAACCACTGGGAGTTTCTTCTTCATTAACAATCTCAGGGTTTTGCTACTACAGCCGCTAAAGAAAACAAAAAACCAGTTAGATGCTGCACACTTAGCCTCTTTCCAAGTTTTGGGTGGTTGCGGGGAGGAAGAGGAGCACAGTTTCAGTGACATTCCTCATGGTCTGACTTTGACCCAGTTTGCCCTAGGACTTGACAGTGCCCTGGGAGCTGGAGAAGTTGGGGTTCAAAGGCTCATAGTTCTCGAAGCCTCTGGGTGCCCCCTTTCTTAGCAAGTTTAAGAATGGGATAAAAAGGGGGGCACCTGGGTGCCTCAGATGGTGAAGTGTCCAGCTCTTGATCTGAGCTCAGGTCTTGATCTCAGATCTGTGAGTTCAAGCCCCGCCTTGGGCTTTGTGCTGGGTGTGGAACCTACTTAAAAAAAAAAAAAAAAATGGGATAAGGTTCTCAAAGTACTTAGAAGGAAACCTAAATCCGGTTTCTTGATTCTTAAAATTCTCTGCCCCGTCTTATTCTGGAAGGTACATGAGATTCCAGAAGGCTTGGAAAGCACCTGCTTTCAGTTATATGAGTGCCCAAAGGGCCTCGGCCTGGGCTGCAGCTCTTCATCAGCCCCCGGTCCCTTTGCCAACCCAGAGAATGAAGGACACTTGTGTAGATCCCACATCTTTCCCTCTGCACTGTCCCAAACAACGGGAAGTGAAATCTAGCTCAGATCCAGAATTTCTGACCTGGTTCCCAGGCAGAAAGTGTCACAGATGCAGGAAATCGGTGCCAGTTTGGGGGGGGGGGGGAGCGGTGCAGACTTTGACCTGGAAACATGCACAGGCAGCTTCATCCTTCGGCCCTCTGCCTCCGTCCCATGCCCAGCAGGAGGCAGCTCCCTGATGGAGACTGGTCCTGGGAGTGGAGGCAGGAGCCTCCCTGCTGCCCTCTCTAGTGGTTCAGCGGGAGATTGGAGGGGATTCTTCTTTTTGCCTTTGTTCTCATGAACACCATTGTTCTGGCATTTAGTGTCAACCACTCATATAGATATTTCCAAACACAAGTCACTCAAGTTCTTTTTACGTGTCTTTCTTTCCAAGAAATCATAAGCCTGTCTCCATCGCTCTCCCAACCCTCCTGTCCCCACCAAAAAAAATAACCCAGGTAGTTTGTTGGCCCATAGTACTCCAGCCTAGGTCTCTGTTAGTAGAAATAAATAGATGCCAAGAAGGAAGCTACCGTAAGAATCTATGATCAGCGACGCAAATATTGAAGTAAATCTACCTCCAACGTGACAGGGCAAACGTGGGTCTGTTTTGAGAAATGCCTCAGGTGCCAGGCTGCTCCTGCTCAGGACTGATTTTCTTGAGGGCAAAAGGCATCCCTTAGGACAGAAACTGTCCTATACCAGAGACCCGGTGGCCCAATTCATTCCTGGCTCAACAACGCCCTGAATGAGTAAGGGAGCAGGTTTCCTCGTTGGCAAAAATTATAGGTGTCAGTCTAGATCAGGTGTTCTCCAGCAGGGTTGATTTGGCCCCACCCCTCCTCATCGGAGGACATTTGTCAATGTCTGGAGATACTTTTGGTTGTGTGTGGCCCCAGGCAGGTTGAGTGTGGCCCCAGGCAGGTGGAGAGGGGGTGGTTCCAGGATCAAACAGGTAGAGACCAGGGACGCTGAATGTCCTGATGCACAGAATAACCTCTTTAGCCCATTACCCACCCCTCAAATACCACATGCTGAGGCCAAGACACCCTGGTCTAGAAACCTCAGCTTTCAGGTTTCCTCTAGAAGGAGCCCAGTTCAACAGTTTCCTATTTCCTTGGAAATAATGGGCTACCTGTGGCCCTCAAGGGGGCAATCGCACCCAAGGCTGCAGAGCCCCACCTGTGGACCGCTGCCAGCTGGTGAGACCTCACAGCAGCATTTCATTCTGGAAGAGATTGTCTGTGCACTTAGTTTGATCGAAGGCAGAATTGTTACTCTGCTGAAAATCAAACTGCTCATCGGCCTATAGACCATCCCCAAGGGGTAACTGTTTGGTTCCAGCCTGTCAGATGTGGGCAGGTGGGACAAATCTGACAAAAAACCATTTGCTTTCACTCTCAACAAAATCCCTGTCATGGCTTCAGTGCCAGGCCCCTCACACCTCTCTTCCTTTAGGAGAAGCTGAAGACAGAAAAATAAATGCCAAAAAGTGGCAGAAATCATCCCACTTAGAGTTTATTTCATGTGATTTTCAGCATGCAGTGTACTTTTTTGGGAAAAAAAAGTTTTGTCCCAGTTCACATTATAAATTAATTTACAAATATAGAATTGTGTTAGAAGCAATATTTATAAAAGTCCATACGATTTTTCACATAGAAAAATATCCACAGAAATTGGTTTTTGTACACACAATCTGGGGGTAGGTAGGCTCTTTGGTTGTCTTTTCCTGTAATGTTTAAAAAGTAATGGTGATGTTATTTATACCTCGATAAACTGTTTAAAAAATAATTTTCTGTATTGTGTATTTCAAAATAAAAATTTGAGAATGCGGTGAGTCTCAGAAAAGAATACACAGGGAAAAGATGAAATTTTTACAATGTACATGTGGTCGTTTTTCTATAAAAAAAAAAAAAAATTAAATCCCCAAACCAACAATGTTCCTATCAAAGACCCAACAACATGGTACAAAGGCAATTCAGGACATTCTATTCATCTTAATGGAGGCTGTTCCAATAAATCAACAATCATTCCCATTTTAATTAGCACCTCTTAGATAAGTTCAAACAGTGGCTGAGCTCTGGCTGGGCCCTGGGAGGGTGACCATGAACACCATTCAAATGAAGATACCTCTTGAGAAGTAAAAAAGAGTGCCAAAAATAAATGATATTAATAATTTTTTGACAACAAATGTTTTAAGAAACTATAAAAATTCCACTTAAAAAATTATTTTTAATAAAATTCTAATATTTTGTTTTAAAAAAATGAGAAATCCAGGACACATGCTAAAAGGGCTAGGACATCAAGTTAATGAGGACCATGGTCACCCTGGCCCTCAGGCACATGGCAGAAGGCAGAGGCGGTGCCTACCCTTGCTGCTCAGCTCAAGTGATACTTATTTCAACCAGAAATCTTTGGTTAAACGAGACCTAGTTCATTCCTACCCCTAGACACTATGTCTGCCTATGGACAATGGCACCTTCTTTTTTTTAGAACCAGAATAGACCTTCCAGCTCTAGCTCTGGAGCCAGACTGCCTGGACCCCATCCGGCTCCACAACTTACTATCTGTGTGACCTTGGGGGAGTCACCTGACATCTGAACATGAGGGGTAGTAACCATACCTAGCTCCCAAGGTTGTTGTGAGGATTAAATGACCTAATACAACCTTGAGTGTCCGTCTGAAACAGCGCTGGGCACCCAGGGCTCTCTGGGGCAGCTTCCCGGCTATTAGTATCTACCGGAGCCCAGGCACAGAGCAGAAGCGGAGGTGACACATGAGCTGGATAGAGCTCAGAGGACCTGCGCTGCGGTAGGACCCAGCACAGGATTTAAACTTTTAAGTCGTGGCCAAAAACTGCAAATGGAGGTTTCCTATAAACATCCAGATATCTGACTTTTCTAGACAAATGAGGATGCTGCCAGGCAGGAAAGTAACAAACGGCCCACAGCAGCCTTTTGCTGGTCCACCGGAGCACTCCCTTACCTGCTTCAAGGAACCAACTGCTACCTCTTTCCTCCTGGATCAGCTTCATTCCTTTGCTCTCTGGCCGGCCCTTGGACACATCTGAGCTCATAACCCTGCGCTACAGTGACGAACAGAACAGACATGGTCCCTGCCCCCACGCGGGGCTCACAGGCACTGTCCCCAGCAGAGTGAGGTGGCTTTCTCTCCCGAGAAACCTGTAAAAGCGCGAAGGGCTGCAGGAAGAGTTATCTACTCCTCCCATCGGGCCACAGGAGCACCTGGGCCTCCAGAGGAATGCAGAAGCCCACTTCCTGTCCCATGAAATCTGCATGTCACGAGACCTCGGGTGTGCATATTCAAGTCCAGAGGGCGGCTGTCCCAGGCTGACCTAGACCTCGGAGCCCTCGCGGGGGTAGATGAGGCTGTTGACCATGCTGAAGTTGTAGAAGGAGCTGCTGAATGGGCTGCTCTGACTCCCACCACTGCTGGCGGGGAAGGGGCTGTAGTAGGAGGACCTCTGGCTGCTGCTGCCGTTGCTGGCACCGTTGCTCAGCGGCAAGCCGTCTGGTGGGGCTTCCGAGACGGAGCTGGCGGGGAACGTGCTGCTGGAGGCCAGGGGGCCCCCCTGGATCCCTAGGTGGCGGCTGGCGGCGACCGCCCGCGGGGCGCTCCCGCTGCTGCTGACGCTCAGGGTGCTCAGGCTGCTGAAGAAGGTGTTGAGGCAAGGTGCAGAGGAGAGCAGGGACCCTCCCGGGGAGGAGGCAGTACTCTTGGCGCCCTCAGGGGACTCTGGGGACTGGGGCGGCCTTAGCAACGCAGGGGGGCTGTCTCCTTCGGGCTTCCCACCCACGCCGGACCCCAGTCCCGAGGAGAGCCCTTCTTCCGATTTTGCGGTCCCTGTGGCCACCGTGGAGGTGCCGCTGGCTTCGGAGCGGCGCTTGCGCTTCCGACGGAAGTTCCCGTTGTCAAACATTTTCTCACAGTTTGGATCCAGGGTCCAGTAATTCCCTTTCCCTGTGGAGAGGAGAAAGGCACGCAAGTCAGAGAAGCGCCCAGCTCAGGCCCATGCAGTCCGCTTCAGTTCTGCAAGGAGGAGCACAGACTCTCATAAATGCGGACTGAGATGAAGCTTATCCTTTCGGGGAGACCTTGCTCTTCACCTTCAAGAAGAAATCTAGGGGCGCCTGGGTGGCTCAGTGGGTTAAAGCCTCTGCCTTCGGCTCAGGTCATGATCTCAGGGTCCTGGGATCGAGCCCCACATCGGGCTCTCTGCCTGGCAGGGAGCCTGCTTCCTCCTCTCTCTCTGCCTGCCTCTCTGCCTACTTGTGATCTGTCAAATAAATAAATAAAATCTTAAAAAAAAAAAAAAGAAGAAGAAGAAATCTAGAACAAAGGTGTTCTGGCCATTTCCAGGTAGTGTCTGCTACCTAAATCTTAAGACCTAATTCTAGGCCCAAGACACTTTTAATTACCCAATGCCTTCCCCTCCGGATCCATATGCTGTGCCCTTGCAAAATCTTGGTGCTGCTTAAATGCGAGCCTACATTTCTTTATTTACAGAAGTAGGCATAAGGATAATGCCCATTTCATAGACTGATGGGAGGGTTAAATGCTGTCTCCACAGAGTAGCTGGATAGTGAAAATCACTATCCATCATCACTGTTACTGGCTGAAAGGTACACTATTTGTCCCTAAAACAAACAAACAAAACAAAACACACACACACACTCCACTAGAAAAAGCAACCTCAAATACCCAATCATTTGTCTTGCCAAACAAAAATTACAAAAAAGTTACCACTGAGCCATCAGTCTTTTTAACAACTTGGGTAACATTGTTCATGGTACAGGAAGCTCCTGCAGTCTACATGCCACCCCCCACCTTGAGCAGCAGAGGCCCTGCATCCCTCACCCCGCAGATCTCAGACCAGAGCCTCAGGTAATGCATGCAGAGCCAGTCTTCTGCTTAAAAGACTTCCCCCACTACCTAGTACAACTGAGGTAAAAAAAGACCTGTCCCTTGGAGGATTTTCTCTCAGTAACTTTTATCACTTCCAGTAAATAGAATCTTTGACGTGTGAAAGCATTGCTCAAGCACTTATCCCATCATCAAGTGCTTTTACATGGACAACTTGCGTTGCCCCTCACAGCTCTGTGGAGGCAGCGCTATCAGTGCCTCCATTTTTCAGATGGCGAAACTGAGGGGCAGACGGATTAGTTAGTAACCTGCAGTATTCCCAGTTGGCAGTGGGGATTTAAGGGATTTAAGCAGGCTGACTCTAGACTCAGCATTCTTACCTAATCACTGTGTTAGGTTGCCTGTACATACCCCTCCAAGCCCATTATCTTCATTAACACATTTTTTGCAAATAGTTGCAAAAAGAAAAATTCTTATCCATACAACTACCATCTAGATGGTAGTACCTGCACCTACAAGGATATCTGATATTGGGCCCCTAAGTCCCAAAGGCTTTGACAAGACACTAGCTAAAGACACCAACTTTTTAGGAAGTCTAAAAGAATATACATGACAATTAATGTGATAATCTCGGGTAATTCAGAGGCCAGACTGGGAAGTTGCACCTTCCAGAACTGTACGTCCTGTCCAATACAGTAACCACTTGCCACACATGGCTGTTGGGCACTTGAAAAGTGGGTAGTCCAAAATGCCAAGTGGAATCAAACACACACAGGATTCTTAATACCTAATACAAAAATAAAGGTATCTCAGTAAAAAATTTTTGTATTTGGTTTATGTTGAAACAGTAGTTTGGGTGACTTAAAAATAGTAAAAATAATTTCATCAGTTTCTTTTTACCTTTTTAAATGTGGCTACCAGAAAATTTGCCATCACACGTCATTTATACTGTATTTCCATTGGAAAGCTCCCCTCTAGAATACATTGGGGGGGAGAGGGGGTCACTCCAGAGCATTTTACACAAAATCCTGGATCTCCGCAGCATGCAACTGAAACCATTTCATTTCTCCTTTGCCCATCACACCTCTGTCCTCTTCCTGGTTGCCAGAGCCTTCTGAAATCCTCAAGTATAGTTGTGTTTCCCTTCTTTTTGCCCCCCCCCCCCCTTCTCAGGTAGAGGAAAACCACTCACAGCACTCCACTGTAACCCAGCCCTCCCCAGCAGAGGGCTTAGATCAGAACGATTTGGGGTTTTCATTTTTACATTTGGAAACGGTTAAGGCACTGAAACCACAATTTGCAGGACCCCAGCTAAAGTTCTCTGATTCCTCTTGGCCCCGTGTCCCGATGCCTGTGCCACTACCCTTATAACATTTCTCTCAAGGTAGGCGCTTGTTTCATGAAAGACACCGTTGATCAAGTCTTAGGAACCTGGGGCAGGAAGAAGGGCATCCAGGGACAGCCTGAAAGGCCTGCTGTTGCTCGGTCTCTCACCACCTCTTCCGTGCAATGGGATGTGATTCTCAGCTCACCGGAATCCCTTTACAGTTGTCCCTTATCTGAGATCGCACGCGCGTTCTTATTGCTAATCTACCTCCCTGTGCCTTGGACCGTCCCTTCAACCGGCGTGATGAGCACCACCCAGGGGTGGCTTCCCGTCTGAAGATACGGTCTTTTCCCTTCTTCTCTAACTGGCCAGCCTCCGCGCTCGCGCGCGTGTGTGTATGTGAGAGTGTGTGTGGGGTTTAGGGGGCGAGCTCCACCCCCACCAGCTCCCCGCTCTGAGAACCCTCTCATGGTTCTCTTTGTCCTCCGGCCTGCCCTCACCCCGGCCAGACGAGGTCGGAGGTTCGGGTGGTGGTTCCCCACCCGGCTCCCATCCCCAGTTAGAGGGGACTCTTCGTGGAGCTTTAAGTCAACCCCAGGCCGACGCGACCCCTGCCCGCGCGCCGCTCCCCTCCGCCCCACTCCCGGGCCGGGCAGCACCTGTCCCGCGCCCTCACCTGGGTCGTCCTCGTCGCGGGGCACCTTCTTGAAGCAGTCGTTGAGCGACAGGTTGTGGCGGATGGAGTTCTGCCAGCCGGCCTTGCTGCGCTGGTAGAAGGGGAAGCTGTCGGCCACGAACTGGTAGATGTGGCTGAGCGTGAGCTTGCGCTCGGGCGCGCTCTGAATGGCCATGGCGATGAGCGCCGAGTACGAGTAGGGCGGCCGCACCATCTTCATCAGGTCCTCGCGGCTGGCCATGGACAGCCAGCCCAGCTCCCCGGGCGCGGCGGGCCCCGCGGGCGAGGCGGGCGCGGCGGGCGCGGGCTGAGCGAAGGCCCGCTGCGCGCAGCCGAAGGTGCCGGCGGCGGGGGGCGGCTGCAGGAAGGGCCCGGCGGCGCCCCCGGGGGGCGGGGGAGGCGGCGGCGGGGCGCCCAGGTACGCCGCGGCGGCGGCGGCAGCGGCGGCGGCGGGCGGGCCGCCCACGCCCGGGCCGTTGAGCCACAGGTAGGGGTTGGCGGCGGCGGCGGGCGGCGCGGCGTAGTCTGCCAGCCCGTAGGGCGCCCTGGCGGCCGGAGGGGCGCCCGGGGCGGCGGCGGCGGCGGCGGCAGGCGGAGGCAGGCCGGGCTGCGAGTAGACGCCGAAGTTGTCGCCGCAGTAGAGAGCCATGTCGGTGGCCGTCGGCGGGTGCGGCGCGGCGGCGGCGGCGAGGGGCGAGCGGGGCTGGTCTCGCCGCTCGAACGAGAGCATCCCTTTGGGGGCCTACGCCGCGGCCCCGCCTCGGCCCTCGCTGGGCGACCGGTGCTCGGGGTGGGAGTGGGGGGGTCGGCGGCGGCGCGCGGAGCGCCTGCGGTTCGGCTTCTTATAACCGTCTGCGGCGCGGCTCCTCCCGGGCCGGCCCGGGGCTGGGCGGTGGCCCCGCGGGCCGGGGCTCTCCACGCCCCCGCCACGCCCCACCTGCCCGCGCAGCCCGGCGGAGCGCGCCCCAGCCCTCGCGCCGCCCGCCCGCCCCGCCCCCGGAGCCCCCCCAACCCCGAGCCCCTCCTCGGCCCGCGCGGGGAGCCCGGGAGCCCGGGGGAGGCCGGCGCCTCCAGGTTGAAGGCGAAAGGCACCTCATTCCCAGCGGACGCGTTCTTAGCCCAGGAGAGGAAAGGAAATAACGAATGTTGAAACCCGGAGAAGAGAACCCAAACGGTACAACTGTTTTCCAAAAAGTCCCCCAGAGGAGTTTGGGTGGCCGCGCAGACCACCTGCCTGGCCCCCTGTGGTTTTCTACCTCGAGCTTCTGCACCTTTTGTCACTGAGTTACTGGATTCCCGGCCAGTCCCAACAGATCGGCTTCTAGCCGAAAATAATAGAAGCAATTAACAGCTCTCTGGGGTATACGGTAGATTTTATTACTGGGCATCCTTGGAGTGTCCCCTTCTCCCTCGAGGATTCTGTGACGGGAGGGACTGAAATCGGTTTTTAATTTTTCTAACCGTGTCTCTAAACACATAACTATACGTTCGTTCACATTCGGCAAGTATTTGTTCGTTTTAAGTCCGGTTTGTGCAGTCCTTTGGTGTGATTTGTTTTCTTCAAAAACAGAAGGGTGTGTGTTTTCAGAGACATTTAAATAAGTGGGTTCGGAATTAGCATTTTAAAGCCAACTGTAATTTAAACTGTGCCAGAAGCGCTCATTTACACAAATGGTCTCAACGAATTATGGCATAGGACTTGCTTTCTACTTTTCTAAGTTTTGAAATGCTGTTCCTCCCTGGAAAAACAAGCGAAACAGGTAAAATACTGTGGCGACCCCACGTGCCCCGCAATCGTTATTTATTCTCTCCGAACAATAATAAGAAAATTGTTTCTCTTACAGTTTAAAATTTTTCCTAAATGTGTTCTCAACTGGTGACAAGTCTGAGAGTTTCACTTAACCGGGAAGAGAGGAGGGGAAAGCGCTTTTCTGTTTGCCAACTGCAGACGGAGAGTTAAGAATATTTACTAATTCGGAAATCCACACCCCCCACCCCCGTCTACTCCGCATTTATTTTCGTGTTGTAAATTTAGTTATGTACTTTACAGAAAACTATTATCTTCTGTTACCTCGTTCCTTTAAAAATGACATCCAGAGATATTTAACTAGTAAATCGTGATACCTAAAATGCAAACTACGGTTCAAATGTAACTATTTTTCTTATCTTTTCTGGAACCAGAAAAGAATTATTCTCACCTCAAAATTTAGGGCGCTGTTTCTTTCAATTTCTTGGCAAATGCTATAGAATGGAATAGTGGTCTGTGTAAGGGTCTAAATTTTCTTTATGTAGATAAGCACAGTGTTGTGGATTTTTTTTCCCCCTTCTTCCCAAATAGTCTCAAACAAGGTGGTTTTGTGACTTCTCTTGGGATGTTAATAATGATGACAACTATAACCCATGAAATTTGAAAGCAATTTTTTAATAAGTTATGATGCCCCAGTTTAACATTTGTTCTTAAGTTTAAAGGTCTAAATATAAAAGAGAAAGTCCAAAAGAAAAGCTAGGAACCGAGATGGCAATAAATTAGAAAACATATGAGAGCATCTCCCCTTTCATAACTGATGTCCTTACGCCAATCACACCTTCCCTTATTTTTTAACAAATTGCTTGTGTATACATACTTTGCAGTTTTTCAGAGTTGTTGTTTTGTTGTTTGTCTAATTCTTAACCCAGTAGCTCCAAATTATTCTGAGTAAGAGGCCATGATTGCAGATTATTGTTTCTTGCTTTGATTAAAGGTTCTAACTACTAGTTATTTTTGTTCCTTAACTACAGTATTATCTTTAGCGGACTTTAGTTTTACTTAAAAATGACAGAGCCACCTAGCGGCTCTTTGCCTCTGTTACAGCAGACATCTGGCAGGGATCTGTAAGGTGGACGCCCCCCCCCCTCCAGGGTTTGGAAGTTTTACTTTTCTGTTTTCAATCACGACTTAATTAGATAAGCTTAAAACTATTATTGGTCAATAGCCTGGGGCTTTTCAATGTCAAAGTTAAAATAATTTTTAATCCCTATTTTTAAAAAAGGATTTATTTATTTGAGAGAGAGAGTGGGGGAGGGGCAGGGAAGAGGGAGAATCTCAAGCAGATGCCCACTGCGTGAGAATCCAACTCTGGGTTCAATCCCATGACCCATGAGATCATGACCTGAGCCGAAACCAGAAGTCGGAGGCTTAACCAACTGAGCCACCCACGTGCCCCAATCCCAATTTTTTTAAATTAAATTTTAAACATTTGGGGCACTTAAAAAAAAAAAATCAACAGGATAAAAAATGTGCTTGAAATGCAAGCTCCCCATAATAAGACTTTGTCAAATTGCCTTTTCACAAAAAGATGAGTCAAGGCCATTGATTAATGCTTCTATGCCAGTGTGAAATAGGGAGGCTATCACATGTTTCCATCACTGGCAAATAAAACACTTGGGGAAAATATAAGAGGTAAACTCTGGTGCTAGTGGAGATGAAAAAGGAAACAGAGGAGGTAAGCAAAGAACTCAAGAAAATTCAAATTGTAACTAGAGAATATAGTTTTGGGAATCATGGAGAGAGGATAATACTACCACATAAGCCAAAATATAGAAGATTAACTAGTGCATTTATTATTTTGGTGATTTAAGAAAGGATGTTGAGGGGGATCTGGGTGGCTCAGTCGGTTAAGTGTCTGCCTTCAGTTCAGGTCATGATTTTAGGATCCTGGGATTGAGCCCCACATCATAGGGCTCCCTGAGGCCTTCTCAAATGAAGGCTGCACTCCCCCCCCCCTTCCTTCCTGGGGGCCCAGGGGGTATTCAGTCCCTGCTCTCACACATTAGAGGGTAGCTCATCCCACCCTTTGCCCCCTCATTTCCAATCACCCAACTCCTGCTCCCCAAATCTGTCACCCACTCTCCTGGGTATTCTGGAGGATAGGGACTGTGTCATTCCCCGCTCCCTTTCTTCTAGCGCTAACAATTAAGGAACACGGACCAAATACCTAACTCTGTGTTAAGCCCCTTACCTGCATCATCTCATTGAATTCTTATAGCCATCCTGTGAAATAAGAAATAAACCATATTTTATGGTTGAAGCCACAGAGAGAAAAGTTAAGCAATTTACCTGTGGTCTCCCAACTTCTTTTTTTTTTTTTTTAAGATTTTATTTATTTATTTGTCAGAGACAGAGGGAGAGAGAGTAAGCGAGCACAGGCAGACAGAGTGGCAGGCAGAGGGAGAGGGTCTCCCAACTTCTAAGAGTGCAGCCAGGATTCCAGCTCAGGCTGGCCGGCTGAGGGGCCCTCTGAGAATCGCACTCAGCTGTAACTGCCTCCTGCATTATTTCCCCAGAGCCTGATCCAGTGCCTGACTTTGGGATATGCTCAATTATCGTGTGCTGCTTGAATAAATTGAACAGTTAAAAAGCGTTAGATGGTATCAGCTCTATATACCATAGATGGTGTAATCCCTAGAACATTAAATGGTGCCACCTCTTACCCTCTCTCTTTACAGGGGCTCTCTCCTCAAAGGCAACCACTTGCCAGCAGCATATTATGCTCTCCTCCAGAAAACATTTCGAGGAACTTACTGGCCCAACTCTGTATGCATTTAAAAATGTCCAAGAATGGAATCTGTCTTATTTACTTGGCTCTGCACCTTCTCCTTGCATTATTATATTTTGAAGAAACTTCAAAAACAGCCCATATATCCAAATGTCTACCTCATTTTGTTCATCTGGTGTTCCCTTTCCTAGGACATTCAGTGGGGACCTATCAGTATGGCTGTGTAGATGGTTTTTAGCCTGTGTCTGTTCTAAATTGGGGGTGCCCCTCTGGACCTGTTAGGCAATATTTTGAATGTAACCTACTTTTGATGGATCTCTGGATTATTTCTTCTTCTTCTTTTTTTTTTAAGTAAGCTCTGCACCCAACATGGGGCTTAAATTCAGAACCCCGAAATCAAGAGTTATATACTCTACTGACTGAGCCAGCCAGGTGCCTCAGAATTATTACCTTTAAAAAACAAACAAAAAAAGATGACTTAATTTACTTGTGATAGTAAATTCCTTTCTGGGATTTGCGGGATCACAGGGTATGTACCTTTAAATGTTTGATTCTGACAAATTGCTCTGCCACAAGGTGGCCCAGTTTATAGGACCCCTAGGTTCCCCACGGATGCCTGCTTCCCTTCACCTTGGCTAAGGTTGGATTTGTTCAGTTCTTTTGATTTTTGCCAATCTTAAAAGCACAGAGGCATATTTTGAAAAAAAATGTTTTGGGTTTTTTTTTCCCTTATGAATGAATTTAAGTACCTAGTCATTTTAATTTTTTTTTAAAGGTTTTATTTATTTGAGAGAGAGTGAGCAAGCAAGAGCCAGGGGGAGGGACAGAGGCAGAGAGAGAAGAAGACTCCCTGCTGAGCAGGGAGCCAGGTGTGGGACTCAAGCCCAGGACCCTGGGATCATGGCCCGAGTGGAAGGTAGACGCTTAACTGACTGAGCCACGCAGGTGCCCCTTTAATTTCTTTTATATGAATTCCCTGTCGTGATCTTTCACCCATGTTTCTACATTTTTAAAAAGTGAATGTTTCTGAGCTCCTTGCAATTAAGGACATGAAACCTTTTTACTCCAAGGTGTTGCAAATCATTTATTCATTAAAACTCTCTCTTCTCTTGGTGTATGCCATAACACGTTGTCCTGGTTTTCTTTCTTTCTCTTCTGTATCTACCAAAAGGACATGTTTCTCATCTCATTCTTTGAATATGGTTTTTTGTTCCCTCAGATTCCGAACCTTGGCCCTCTTCTTTTCCTCTGTACATTCTTCATGGTTTGTCACATCTAATCCCATGGCTTTAATCCCTGGGGTAGACATGTTGTAGCTGTTATTGCCTGTTTGGCAACTCTATAAAAAAACACCCCTCCGTTATCGGAGGGGTCTTGAGGTGTGCATGGGATGGACTATTGGGCAGGGGTGGGCCATTGGGCTGGAAACTCAGACATAGCCCTCGCCAATGTAAATTTTTTTCCTACACTAATGATTTGTTTGAGGTGGGTGAGCGATTTGAGGTAAGTCATTTAAGACTTTCTTAGAACTTCTACTGGGATTATCAGGAGGAAGCTCCTTTCTTCACATGGATCGGTTGCTGTACAGAGGTTATAATCCTGAAATGGCCATCTTTGGTATTATAAGGGAGACTTTGCCTGAGAATGTAGGTGACACCAAGTAAACCTGAGTGACAGAAAGGGAAGACTCATCCTGGATCCAAGATTTGAATCCCTTTACCTGGGATCCTCCGTCATCTCCTTGGTTTCTTCAGCCAACAGATTTCATTTTAGATTCAGCAAGTTAGGATGGTGTTACAGGCTGAATTGTGTTCCCCCCACATTAAGATGTTGGTATTCTAACCTCTGGTACCTCGGAATGTGACTGGAGATAGGGTCTTTAAAGAGGTCATTAAGGTGGACCTTAATCCAACATATTTAGTGTCTTTACAGAAGAGGGACGTTTAGGACATGTATACACAGAAGACAGACCATGTGAAGACACTGGAAGAAAGTGATCGTCTACAAACCCGGAAGAGAGGCCCTCAGAGGACACCAACCCTGCTGACACCTTCATCCTAGACTTCTGACCTCCAGAACTATGAGGAAAGAAGTTTCTGGTAGTTAAGCCACTCAGTCTGCAGTATTTTGTTTTGGCTGCCCTAGCAACTAATACAGGTGAGTTTTTTAATCCCTTTCAAAAAGTAAGTGCTGAGAAAAAAAAAAAAAAAAAGTAAGTGCTGGTGGGGCGCCTGGGTGGCTCAGTGGGTTAAAGCCTCTGCCTTCCTTCGGGTTCGGGTCATGATCTCAGGGCCCTGGGATCGAGCCCCGCATCGGGCTCTCTGCTCAGCCGGGAGCCTGCTTCTCCCTCTCTGCCTGCCTCTCTGCCTACTTGTGATCTCTGTCTGTCAAATAAATAAATAAAATCTTAAAAAAAAAAGTTATTGCTGGTGATTTGCTAATTTCTCACATGAGCTCCTGGCCCAGTGATCAACTCCTACTGGACCCATCCTCTTCATTTTTTTATAAGTCACCTTAAATTCAACATCTAAGCAGGTCATCCCAATTCTCCTAAAATCTACTTCCTCTGTATTCCGTATCTCTGTGAAGCCCTCTCCCCCATTTACCTGTTACCTCAACCAGAAACCAGAGGTTCCTCTGCCTCATTGACTGAGACTTGCCATGGTCACTCTTTACTCTCTGTCCTAGTGGCAACTAGGCAACACCCAGGGTTAAACCACCATTTTCTCTCTCCTGATTATTGCAGTTGGCTCCTCACTGATCTCCTGAGCTGCTTTTGTCGCTTTTCAATCCTCCCTCCACACCCCCCTCTTAATGATTTTTTTAAAATGGCAAATCCAATCATGACACTCCCCTGCTTTCAACTCTACTGCTCTTAGGATCCAAGCTCCATAGAATGGCAGATGTGATCCGAGGAGAGGTAACTCCCATTGTTAGCCGGCCTGTCTCCCCCGTCTACCCTCCATGCTCTCTCTGATCTCTCTTCTAAAGCTCGGTGTTCCCCCAAATCCAGTCATTCTGATATCTTCTTCATGATTCTCTGTATCGCGTATGCTCAACTCCTTAACATTTTCTTTTTTTTTTTTAAGATTTTATTTATTTATTTATTTATTTGACAGACAGAGATCACAAGTAGACCGAGAGGCAGGCAGAGAGAGAGGAGAAGCAGGCTCCTGCTGAGCATAGAGCCTGATGTGGGGCTTGATCCCAGGACCCTGGGATCATGACCTGAGCCAAAGGCCGAGGCTTTAACCCACTGAGCCACCCAGGCGCCCCAATCGTTTTCTCTTAATTGATTCAACCTTGAAATTAAATTCCAATAGGGAAGGTGGGTGGGGGAGGGTAAAATAGGTAATGAGAATTAAGGAACGCACTTGTCCTGATGAGCACCTGGTGATAGTATGGAAATGAATCACTGTATTTACACCTGAAGCTAATCTAACCTGCATGTTAAGTGTCCTGGAACACAAATTAATTAATTAATTAAATTCCATCATTTGGAAAGGCAACCATATAGCACTACTGTAGAAATTATACTCTAAATTTAATATTATACACAGAGAGAGAATCTTGGTCGTATACAGAAGGTAAACAATTTAAATGGATCATTAATATTACTGATAAAGTTGGTCCCTTAAGTAATGGTGATAAATTTTAAGAAAATTTTAAATGAAAACATAAACATAAACAATGTAGGGCCACCTGGCTGGCTCAGTCAGAAGAGGGTGGCACTCTTGATCTCCGGGGTAGTGAGTTCAAACCCCACACTGGGTGTAGAGAGTCCAAAAAAAAAAAAAAAAAAAATTAACTTAAAAAAACATAAATAAGGGTAATACAAGTAAGGGTAAACTTAATTTCATTAACAAAAACCTAAATCTGAAAATAAATTCCTCAATAAGAACATCGCTGCTTATAATCAGTTTAGTAACAAGTGATGTTCAGTTTAATGATTTTTTTTTAAATCAAGATTAACACAGGGTTCTACATTATTAAAAAAATATGTTTTGGGGGGCGCGTGGGTGGCTCAGTGGGTTAAAAGCCTCTGCCTTCGGCTCGGGTCATGATCCCAGGGTCCTGGGATCAAGCCCCGCATCAGGCTCTCTGCTCAGCAGGGAGCCTGCTTCGTTTCCCACCTCTGTCAAATTAAAAAAAAAAAAAAAGATAGATAGATAGGGTTTTTTTTTTAACTTTTTTTAACCAACATAAAGAATTGCTGCTTACGGGACGCCTGGGTGGCTCAGTTGGTTAAGCGGCTGCCTTTGGCTCTGTCTGCCTGTGCTCACTCTCTGGCTCTCTCTCTTTCTGACAAATAAATAAACAAAATCTTTAAAAAAGAAAGAATTGCAGCTTACATGTGTTTACATGGGAATGGAAAAAGGTATTAAATTGCTCCATGTGATAGGTTTGGCTAACTTTTATTTTAAAATGTTTGATTCAGGAAAGCATCTGAAATAATTCTTAGGATCTATTGTAAATTTTGGAAGGTATTAGCCAAGATAATATCCAAAAAGGAACAGAGAAAGGATTTCTTGTGCTGTCACTACTGTCACTGGACAATGTTTATGAAGTATTTTTATCAACTTTGTCCAAGTGCTTTTTTCATGTCCTGCAAAATACTTTCAGTGAGTATTTCAGCTTAATTTGTAACGAGGTTCATTTATGAGTTCCAGAAATATATATTGAGCGTGACAGACCCTGGCCCTGGCTCCAGACAGGATACACCATGAATCCTTGCATCCACACAGTGTCAGAGAGTGGAAAGTGCCCACTCTGTATGACCCAGAGGACCAAGGAACCCAGAAGACCCAGGCTACAAGCTTACAGTTCTCAAGGTCACTTTATCTTGCCTTGAAATACTGAAATAAGCATGTCTTTTAAGGATAAATTAGGCTTTCAAGTGAGCAAAACTTATCTATAAGATATGCTAATTCATCAACCCTCACCCAACCATGCATATGATGTTTAGGAAGATAGAAGGGCTCTCCTAGGAGGGCTTAATTCTTCTCCTATCTTGAAAGGTCAGCTGTGGGGGCACCTGGGTGGCTCAGTCCATCTGCCTTGGGCGCAGGTCATGGTTCCAGAGTCCTGGGATCGAGTCCTGCACCGAGCCCCCTTGCTCAGCGGGGAGCCTGCTTCGGTTCCTTCTTCAGCTCTTGTTCTCCTTCGCCACCTCTCGTGCTCTCTCTCTCTCTCTCTCTCAAGTAAATAAATAAAGTCAAGACAGCTGTGGAGCAAAAGTATGAAGCAGTTGTCACTGCCCAACATTTTATAAAATTGAAATGGTTAAGAATTCAGTGACCTATGTTTAGCGTAATTAATAATTTTTTTAAAAAGATTTTATTTATTTATTTGACAGAGAAAGAAAGATCCCAAGCTGGGACGCCTGGGTGGCTCAGTCAGTTAAGTGGCTGCCTTCAGCTCAGGTCATGATCCCAGCGTCCTGGGATCGAGTCCCACATCGGGCTCCTTGCTCAGCAGGGAGCCTGCTTCTCCCTCTGCTTCTGCCTGCCTTTCTCCCTGCCTGTGCTCTCTCTCTCTCTCTCTGACAAATAAAAAAAATTAAAAAAAAAAAAAAAGAAAGATCCCAAGTAGGCAGAGAGGCAGGCAGAGGGGGAGGGGGAAGCAGGCCCCCTGCCTAGCAGAGAGCCCAATGCAGGGCTCTATCCCAGGACTCTGAGATCATGACCTGAGCCACAGGCAGAGGCTTAACCCATTGAGCCACGCAGGCGCCCATAACATAATTAATAATTTTAAGTGCCTCCTGGAATATCCTGCCTATGTTCTGTGATCAAAATCTCTCCAATGCACACAACAATAGATAGTCTTGGCTCTCCAGCCTGAACGAAAGGAGTCCATTCTCCTTTTGAAGGAGCATGGCCCTAGCACCCTCTCATTGTTTGCCCAATGCATTGCTCCTAAGCCTGTCTTGGTTTGCCATGAATGAATCAATAAGTTTAAAAACCAGTTCTCTTTGGTCACATGTGTGAATTGACAGGTCGAGATGCAACCATGGTCTTAATTTTCAACCTGTGTTGGCCTTTCATACAAGAAGCACTCTGTAGATGGTTTTTGATGGTGATGATGATGATGACGTTGATGTTATGATAACCTTGACCCTATGTGCTCCTGAATCTTCTTGGGTTGACCCCACCCAGTCAGGTCTGAGATTGGAGTAGCGGGACTTACCTAATTTTCCAACCAGTGCTTCCAAGTCCTGCGTCCAAGTCCCCTAGACAGCTTGTTAAAATGCAGATTCCTTGGCCCTGCCCACATGGAGTCCGAACCCCTAGGGCGGGGTGCCTGCAGGCCGTGTGCTTTTTAATCTCCATTCTCAGTGATCTTGACATCTGAGTTTGGGAGCATAATTACCTATCCGGAACTTTAAAAATGAGGAAAAATGCTGTTGTGTAGGTACACATAAACGGTAAAGCAACGATTCACAAGTTGGAGAGATCAGTGAGAGGTAACAGAATCCATCAGTCTTGTTGCAATAATAGGAGTCCTGCCCTTGTCTCATTTGGAGATGACTTGGAGAGCCAGGACCAGCAGGGATGCGCCTGTAGCATCCCTCAGGAGTGGAGAGGCAGCAGGGGCAGTTGGGAGCCACGCTAAGGAGCAAAGAATATACCAGTTCTGGAAAAATCAAGGAACACTTGATATGAACACGTTAATACATATTTTGGGGGAAAAAGAAGTAGTTTGAGGGGGAAGGGAAGTCTATCTCAAATGGAGACTTGGGAGATGAAAATGGAATGAACTTGAATTCAGAGAGCACACATCATTGTGGGGTGCTACTTAGTTCTGCCCTTCTAAGGCAGAACCTCCCACGAACCTCTGACAGAAGGCCTCAGAAGCATTTTTGGCAATGGAGCAGAATGATTCAGTTCTCTGGTTTCCGTGGTCAGAGACCTGGGCTCCCATCCCAGCTTTGCTGTGTATTAAGCTTAGGAAGTAGTACCACCAGCTAAATAACTATTTGAATCTCTGAATCTTGATTTTTCTCATGTATGAAATATGGACGGCAGTACCTAAATTGTTTGAAGGATTAAATGTGACAATTACTAAGCATTCCGTAAATGATGGCTTCTATTTTCTGAATGCCTATCTTTTATTTTCGGAATGGATAAACCTGGAAATGAAGTGTATTGCCTTTGTTCATGGATAACTCACAGGTCAGAAACACAAGATAAAGATAAACAGACACTTTCTTGCTAAAAAAAAAATTAAAATATGTGATTTCCCCTGTAGAGCATTGTTTGGACCAGTCTTATTGTACAAGAGCATTTGGCAGAATGGTTGCAAATGAAACATTACATATTTCAGTATATAACATAGAAACTTCTTAATTTGGCAAAAAATTAATGAAGTGCCAACGATGGGCCAGACCCTGGAGAAAAGAGAGTTTCTGCCCTCAAGTTGCCCCCAGCTACAGAAAAACAAAAAAAGGAAAGTTAGGCTGGAAGTAGCTTCTGTGGGAGTTGTAACAATTTTGTCTAAGATACTAGTAATTTTCTCATCAGTTTCTAGGAGCTCCATCCATTATGGGGAGATTGAGGCTTTGTCCCTAATATGAGTTACAGTATTTCCCTACCCCCCCATACTCTCTCTTTGACTTTGTTTCAGTGTTTTGTTTTGTTTTGTTTTGTTTTATCATGTGGGTATCATTGTCATCCCAGCAAATATTAGTATCTTCTTTCAGAGCTTCTAGATTTTGTGTCATAGCTGTGAGGCCTTCCCGGTTCTGAGATCATAAAATAATTCTCCCACGTTTTCTTTTTTATTTTTATTTTTTAAGATTTTATTTATTTGCCAGATAGAGAGAGAGAGAGCATGAGCAAGTGGAGGGGCAGAGGAAGAGGCAGAAGCAGACTCCCCGCTGAGCAAGGAGCCCGACGTGGGACTGGATCTAAGGACCCTGGGATCATGAACTGAGTTGAAGGTCACTGACTGAGTCACGCAGACGTCCTTCATGTTTTCTACTAGTACTTTAACAATTCCATTTTTTTGTATTCAAAACTTTGACCCCTTGTCATTATCTGGATAAGAGATGAAGATCTAACTTGATTTTCTCCAGAAGGTCACATGGATGTCCCAACATCATTTATTGAATGGTCCCCTTAATATATATGGGTTTGTAGATAATATAAAACAATCTGATGGTGCATTCTGAGATGAAAGAGCCATTGGTATTTAATTCTTAAAAATAGATACCCAGGGATGCCTGGGTGGCTCAGTTGGTTAAGCGGCTGCCTTCGACTCAGGTCATGACCTCAGTGTCCTGGGATCAAGTCCCACATCGGGCTCCTTGCTCGGCAGGGAGCCTGCTTCTCTCTCTGCCTCTGCCTGCCACTCTGTCTGCCTGTGCTCTCTTTCTCTCTCACTCTAACTAATAAATAAATAAAATCTTTAAAAAAATAAATATATAAAATAGAATAAATAAAATAAATTTTAAAAATAACCACCCCCAAGTCTTTAACAAAAGATTAAATTACATTGGGTAGTCTTTGTTAAGAAGCAAAGGGAGTGAATGCTTTATATGGCATACTTTAAGTGATCATATTAACATTTTTTGTGGTGGTTGCTCAAAGCAATAATTTCAAAAGTTTGCATCTTATCTCCCACTAGCCAAGATAAGTAAGTTGGTAAGTAAAGTTAAAATAAATATGAAAACCTCAGAGAAAGCCCGTCTGGAGTGACAAGCCAGTGTCTGGCCAGATGGCATGTCCGTCCAGGACCAGCTGGCTAGTCATTCACACGACTGCAGTTATCCTACGTCAGAAACCTTGAGTATGTAAACATTTTTTTTTTTTTAATTCAATGATTAGTTCTGAACTTCGGGGTCAGAAGAAGCCTCATGCTAGTTAACGGCCCCAGCAGCAGAGACTCTTTCCTCTCATCCTTATTCAAGATTCAATATGACCAAAGTGTACTAATGTCATCGATGAAAGATATCTCCTTTATTGTTTTCACATTCACTTCTTTAATTAGGAGGAAGCTTGTCTCTCTTGTCATATGTGTATTCTTTTTGGGGGGGGCGTACAGTGTACTTTGCAAATTTTGTTGGATTGTGTGATTTTTTGTTATTTTTTAGAATCTTTGCACTAATCCCATCTTAGACAAATCACAGCCTCTCCAAACGTATTTTCTCATCTGGAGAAGGAAAGCAGTAATGCTGAGGTGATGGTAACTACTGGACTGGGCACCTGTGTCGGGTACTTTGCTAAGTAAGCATCAGCTCATGTCAGGGCCCCTAGTCCCTAGGGCACCTTTGTGCCAGTAAGCAAAGGCAGCCCTTCCCTGTGCTGGCTCAGCCTGGCCAACTCTTCTGAGCAACACTGTCTCATCTAATTTTCATAAATAATCCTAGGAAGAAGGTACTGTTATCCTTATTTCAGGTCACTTCCCCAAAGCCGCACAGTGAGTCAGCGGGGAATTTGGAACCCCGTGATTAATCCCTGCTCCTACCTCCCAAGGTTATAGTCACTATTGATCAGCACAGTCTCATAAAGCAGTCAGCACGGTACCTGTCAAGTGGTAAACAGCTACTAAAGTATGTGTGATGTTAGCCTTTGTCCTGTCACGTGTTGCAGATACATTGAAAATGTTGAATTGGCTTGTGGTGTTTGCTAACCAACATTTTTATATGATCAGATTTATTGTTTAAGTATGATTTTGGTTATGCCTTTTGTTTTGGTTGGCATGAGGACAAAATAATTGGGTAAGACAACCACTCACATGACAGTGGGACATGTGAGGGGACAGGCTAACTTGGAGCGCCCAATACAAGATGGCGTTTGCCTTCTCAGCCAAGGACCAGTCCTGATATGGGACATGGCTCTGCAGCCCAGGCTTCCCAGGTCCCAGCCACCTGGGTGCTTTCCGGGCACTTAGAACAGAATGTGGGAAGGGGGGAGGAAGAGGAATGGGAAAACAGGCCATCTCCCTTAAAGGAAGCAGTCTTCATTTCCAGTTCAATCCCATTGGAACTTAGGTGGACACACCTGGCATGGGAGGAAGCTAGAATATATAGTCTCAGCTGGGGGGCCTGAGTTCCCCAGAAACAAGGGGTGCAGTGGGCAGGGGCAGGGCTTTTGTACAAAAAGCCAGGAGACAGTGCCCGAGTACAAGCCACTGTCCGTAGCCCACCTCCCCAAACCCGATGGCCTCATGGGAAATTCCTCCCTTCCTGAACTTACTTCTGGATAACTTTTGCTCAGTAAAGATTTTCAGTTCTTGTGGATGCAGTTTTTTTTTTCTTTTCTTTCTTTTTTTTTTTTTTTTTCCGAGCTCTTTTTGTTGGGGATAATTATAAGAAGTAACTCTGAGTTAAGAAAAGAGAAATAATACTCCTTGCCTCCTGAGGGCCTTGGCAAATTCTCCTTCCTGGGTCCGAACCACTTTCCAGTCTTTCAGCCAGTTAATTGCTACCTGCTCTTCAGATGCCAGCTCACGGCCCCATCCTCCCAAAAGGGGCCCCGCATCCTTCTCTTCACTCCCTCACCAAATAGATGAGGGTTTCTTTGTAATGGGCTCTTATTACTTTGTATTCACAGCGCTTTCACAGTCGGTAAGTAGGATGCGTTACGGTGACTGTTCGGTAGACAGAGCCCTGGTGGCTCGGGACTGTGGCTTTGGAGGAAGCAGGGGGTCACCTCCAGGACAGAGCCTAGCACCAGGCACAGAGTAGATGCTCAATAAATGTTTGCTGGATGAGTGACCCAATGTTGAGAGGAAGGCAGATGGATTCCGGAAGAAAGGGAGGAGGCCAGCTGAGATGGTGGTATCTACCTTAGCCCGTCAGTGGTGGCCAGTCAGAGACAAGGAGCTGCACTTGGGGAAGGGGCAGGCGGAGCCAGGACCGGCCTGACAGACAGACGTCAGAACTCTCTATAGGGAGGACTGAGAAGATGAAAGCCTTTGCAGGGCAGGGAGGTGAGGGGCAAGAAATACCTGCTCAACTCTGGTGCAGGGGTTTTGGCCTCTGACCCTTTAGAAGAGACACCTGCATTTAAGAGCTGATCGTTGAATTAATGAAATGTTACGTGTTGGTATTTCCCTGCCTTTTCCATGAAATAAAATTACACATTCCATAACTTCATTCATTTTTCTGGAGTGAAGTTTGATCCTCTGTCAGACACTTATTTAGACAATTTGCGTTTCAATCTGAAAGCGATACTGACACTTTAGGAAGATCTGTATCAGGAGTGGGGGTAAAACAAAAGTAATGGGGATTTCATCCTTTCCTCTTGTCGGTGCACTTTTGGACGTTAAGAGTGACATTGACAAGTGTCCTAGCCAGGAAGGTATATAGTGTACTGACCATCAAATTAAACTGCAGAGCCCCTGTTTCATCTTGGACCGGTATGGGCTACCATATCTATATTGCCTTAATCAACCTCTCTTTTTTTGTAACCTAGATTGGTCAAAATTTCTGCCTCTTTTGTAGGAATGGTAACTCAACCAAAAGCAAAGATAACAGGAGAAAAAAAAAACCCCAGTTTGGAAAGCATGTGGTAAAAGCAGTTGACACTGAGTCACTTAGAGGATGGAATCTCAGAGAGGGAGCAAAAATGCACCTTTGGTCGACTATTTTTTTTTTTTTAATTCTTCATTTGGCTTCCTGTCCGATTGCTCATGGAAATGACAGCTGAGCTGCCAAGAGAGGTATAGAGTTGGAGAAGTTTCGGGGACAATCAGAGGGTCTGGGGATATACTCTGGGAGTTTGTTGGCCTTCCCTTTCTGGTCTCACTGTCATCTATCCCGTCACAAAGGTAGGCGAGTAGCCATGGCAACCACTGGTGGACACGTGGCCTAGCATCTTCTTGAACAACAAAGAATTTTTGCACTTAATTCCATTTGGAACATGAAAGCACTCCACAGTCTCCCTGCGTGCTGCCTAGGCTTTCTCCTGTCAGATGATTTCAGCTTCAAGGAGGCGAAGAAACAAAAAAACCAGAACGGATGGGTCATCGGTTCCTCCAACCCTCACTGTTCCACCACATAATCAAGGGGCCATTGGTTCTTGCAGAAATTATTAGAAGATGAAGATGTGACGCTAACTTTCCCATATGAACATATCTACTCGGTTTTATTGCCCGGAATCAGTTCATTTTTACCACTGACATTATTTACGAGGAGTACTTGGAGGAAAGGTGAAAATGAGACTGGTAACATCAGCCTGATTCATCTGAGGACACTTTTGTACCCTTTGTGGGGTTGTAAGTGTCTCACAACATTTGAATCGCAGCTGCTTCAAAAGAAGCAGCGTCCCTCCTTCCAAGCATGTGAAGACACATCTCGGTGTCACTATGTCTTCAAGTCTCACGTGGCCAAAGAGTTAGATCTGAAGAAGAGAGAAGTAATTTCAAGTTTAAAGAAAGTGATGGGGCAGGGACGCCTGGGTGGCTCAGTTGGTTGAGCGGCTGCCTTTGGCTCAGGTCATGATCCCGGCGTCCTGGGATCGAGTCCCACATCGGGCTCCTTGCTCGGCGGGGAGCCTGCTTCTCCCTCTGCCTCTGCCTGCCACTCTGTCTGCCTGTGCTTGCTCATTCTCCCTCTCTCTCTCTGACAAATAAGTAAATTTAAAAAAAAAATTAAAAAAAAAAAAAAAAGAAAGTGATGGGGCAGAGCTGGAGGACGATGGCTAGAAGCCCCAGCCTCCGATGACTGACACACGAAAGCTTTCTGTGAGCAGCTTAATGCATTTTCAGAAGAAACTCACATCAGAGGCTTGGCTGGATCCGTGCCTCTAGACTTGAAGGAAGGGGAGATGAAGTCCGCTCTATGCTTTTCACAAAGCTCAGAAGAACCTGGCGGGAGCCCAACACCTTTGTCAGGTGCACTTTCTCTATTGTTCCCCAGATGGCAAGGGATTAAGATGAGGGGGTTGGAGTGGCAATTTTTTCATGACTCTTCCTAAGCCAGAAGAGACACTTTTCTTAGAGAGCTGTGGGAAGGAATGCAGACTGCTGAGTGCTTTGGGAAGCTTGTTTCCAAACACCTGGAGTGTGTGTGTAATCCATACTTTAAAACAGCTGACTTCTGCTTCCTCAAAACCCCCTCCTCGCCCCTCCCTTCCCTTCACGCTGCTCTGCCTCAGCCTCCAAAGCCTTGCTCTTTGGATTTGGGCAGTAAAAGGAGCCCCACACTCACCACTGCTGCAAGAGGGATCCAGTCTCCTTTATGTATGTGAATGGGGAAGCTCTGCCACCCTCCATCCCAATCACCGAGGTTCCAGGCAAGAGGAAGAGTTGGATTTTCAAAATGATGTGTGCCTAGCATCTCATAGTGCCCAAGACTGCAGTTCATGCAAATGTTTATGCAAATGTTTATGTAAATGTGAATCTCAGGCTTCTGGGAAGTTAGGAGCCCTCTGGTCTTGATATGATTATTTATCAACCCCTTCGGGCTCTCAGAGAAAAGCCCTATAGAAATACAGAGAACAGAAGCTGGCTTCTCCAACTGCACCTGGCCACACTTTTTATTGGTCGATTCACTCCCCTAGAAGCCCCGAGAGCCAGATTACCATGTTCCACAAGCATCATTTTAAATTTTTAAATTTCAGGAATTTCCCCCCTTTCCATTTGGGGTCAGCAGGCTAGGCACTAAAATAAAGCTCCTGTACAGCTGCCTTCTCTCTAAGCCCTAAGAAATCATACCTAACAGGGATACTCTGAATAAGAAATCGTAGCTGCCTGGGACGCCTGGGTGGCTCAGTTGGTTAAGCTGCTGCCTTCGGCTCAGGTCATGATCCCAGCATCCCGGGATCGAGTCCCACATCGGGCTCCTTGCTCAACGGGGAGCCTGCTTCTGCCTCTGCCTGCCACTCCGTCTGCCTGTGCTCGCTCTCTCTCTCTCCCTCCCTCTCTGACAAATAAATAAATTAAAAAAAGAAAGAAAGAAAGAAAAGGCACTAATTAAAAAAAAAAAAAAGAAATCGTAGCTGCCAACAGGGATACTCTGAGATTGAAAGCTGCCTAAAAACACTTTAAGCTTCTCAGAAACAAAACTGGTTCTGTAAGTAGCATGTAAAGAATCAGCCCTGCTCCAGAGAGAAGGAAAAGCAGCAAGACAACCCCCGACTGGTCAGCTCTACTCTCTCCACCGAGTGCAAAAAAGCCTGGTGCCTGGCGGCTCACGCAGCTTCGGAGTCCCAACGTGTGCAGTGCCCAAGGCAGCGGGCATGCGCTCTCCCCTGGGGGGACCCCTTCCCTCCACGATTAGCAGGTTACCCGGGCCTGGGTCACGACTGCTGTGTCCCCTGCTCCAACATGGAGCCTCGCACGCTGACCGCTTGCCAAGTAAAGACTGCCCGGTGTGCCTTGTGATTAATCGGGGAGAGGGCTTGATGACGCTGTACCCCCGCAACTGTGTTCATTTAGCTTCCTAAAAATCTGCTTCTGGGAAAGGAAAGATGTGTTTATTTCTAATCTCAAGCTTATCCTTGAAGGAATCTGTAATTGATGGCACTGAAGGTGGCAGTTTGCCTCTATTCTGCTATGTTCCCCTATGAAATATGCATGATGGCTTATTGGATGATGGCCCGTGCAATGGCAAGTCGTGAGCTTTCTGTAGGAAATAGGCATGTTCAGATGTGTGGGGAAATTGCATATTCTCAGCCATTTCTATCCTCCTGATCCTCCCCTATAAATCCTCTGTCTTTTTGCTGTAAGATTTTTACATAAAATGGGGAAAATTGAAACCATTTTTCTGCCAGATCATTCCAGGTTTGCATTTTAAAGCAGATTTTGAAATACATATTTTTAGTAAAATAAATCAGCTGTAGTCATTTAACTCACTACTTTGTAATATATTCCACTGCACAAATGAGATTAATCCTATGTAGTAAATTTTAAAATGCATAAGAAAGGGACACCTGGGTGGCTCAGCCTCAGCTGGTTAAGAGTTGGACTCTTGATTTCGGCTCAGGTCAGGATCTCAGGGTCTTGAGATTGAGCTCTGCGTTGGACTCTGAGCTCAGCTCAGAGTCTGCTTGAGATTCTCTCTCTCCCTCTGTCCCTCCCCACACACTTTCTCTCTCTGTCTCTCTCAAATAAATAAAATCTTTAAAAAATAAAATGCATAGGAAGAAACAATTGAAGACTAAATACTGCAGGGCTTTGCCATGGTTTACATTTGGAACCCTGAGATCCTAGGAACTGGATGCAGTAGTGTTACAGAATTCAAATCTAATTGTTAACTGAATTGGAAAAACAACTACTTGGAAGGGGAAAAGTCATTGCCAGAAAAAAAAATAACACATGATCCTGTGTTTCTCTCTTACCAAGCAGAGATAGCGTATAGCTGACCCTTGAGCAATATGGCTTTGAACTGTGCAGGTCCACTTACATGAGGATTTTTCCTAGTAAATATATTTATTCCTTCTTATGATTTCCGTAATAACATTTTCTCCTCTGTCGCTTTCTTTATTGTAAGAATACAGTATATAATGCATGTAACAGACAATATGTGTTGATTGTGTATGTTACTGGTAAGGCTAATCAATTGTAAGCTATTAGTAGTTACAGTTGGGGGGAGAAAAATTATTCACGGATTTTGACTGTTCAGGAGGGTCGGCACCCCACATTATTCAAGGGTCAACCGTATCTCTCTCTTTCTCTCTCTTTTTAAAGATTTTATTTATTCATTTGACAGAAAGAGAGAGGGAAAGAGCACAAGCACGGGGAGCAGCAGGAAAAAGAGCCTGATGCAGGACTCCATCCCATGACCCTGGGATCATGACATGAGCCAACAGCAGAGCTTAACCAACTGAGCCACCCAGGCACCCCTCGCCTGTATATTTCAACTGACCCAGTATCTCCAGACTACAGACAAATTCAGGGAGGAGTTAGAGGTAAACACCAATTCATTATTTATGCAAAGCCTAAGCAAGAGCTCTAACATGGTCCTGCTGCCTCTCCCTGGGCAGCTTTAACAGCAGAGGGGGAGGGCAAGAGAGGGAAGCAAGCCAGCTTGCTCTAATACGGGGAACAGCATTTCTCTAGAGATGTCTGAAGGAATAACCAACTTAGTGAAGCACCATCTCTAAATCACAAAAGAAAAAAAAAGCAAACTGAGTAAATTAACAGTGTTAGACGGGGTAAGGTACAACGTTCTCCAAGAGGTCACCCCTGTGGAAAAATGCAAAAGAAAACCCAAAAGTAATGCAAACAGTTATGGGATCAGTCATCCTTGAGTAGAAATGTTCCTTTCTTAAAAATGATGATGGGATGGGGTGCCTGGGTGGCTCAGTTGGTTAAGCGTCCGGCTCTTATCTCAGTTCAGGTCTTGATCTCAGGTTTGAGCCCCGTGTTGGGTGTGGAGGCTTCTTTAAAAAAAAAAAATTGCTAATAGAGAAAAAAATGAGGATGAGGAATCTCTTACAGGGGACACAGGGACACTTTCTCCCTGAGCATGACATGTGGCCAGTATTTTAGTATTTTTATGGGCTGTGTTAGCAGACTGGGAGCAGACTTGGGCTTGACGTAGGGTATGTCTTTTACTATGAAAATGCATTAATATATCGCACCTTGTGTTAATAAAAACAATAATGGGAAAAAAAGTAAATAAAACTCACAGTCCTAAAGGCAAATCTGAAACATGGAAAAACATAACAGGCAATTCTGAACTAACCACACCTCAAGAGCAAGCAACGGAGAATACTAAAACATAGTTTATTTATTTCTTTTTTCTTCCTGTGAGACTTTGTGTCAAGTGTGTCATGGATTCCCATGAAACGATAGTAATATCTGCATATCAGTGGTCCAAGCCATCTCCATGCAGTACAAGCTAAAACATGGCCCATTCTGTCGGAGCAGTGCAAGCGGCCCCAGCTTGACGGTGGAAGTAGTTTAAATAATTTCTGAAAAGCGTAGATGCAGAATCACTGTACAGATGGTTAGGGGTCTCGGGATGAAACCCATCCTCTGTCATCGCAAAGCTTTGTTTGGGGAAGGTTGAGTCCACTGATTCGCATCATAGGATCAGTAACAGTACCCACTGCTGTCCCTGTTGCTGCAAACATATGGGTTTTTACAGAAGACGAACATTTTGCTATCCCATTTGCACTTCCAGACAACTGTTCATAATTGATGACCATTTTAATCTGAAAATACACAGACACACACACACACACACACACACACACCAGTTTACCAGAAAGGTTAGAAAGTGAAGTGGAAAGAACTTCCCAGAAACTAGCACAAAAGTACAAAATGAAAAATAGGAGAGGATAAGAAAATTAGAGTAGTAAGAAAGAAGTCTAACGTCCAATCATGAATTCTAAAAATCATCAGGAAAATGGGAGGAAGGAAGGAATAAAGAAATAATACAAGAAAATGTCCCAGTTTTGAAGCCTCGGGGGTCTAAATGACAAGGGTCACTTGAGCAGCCAGGACATTGGACAATAAATGGCCCACCAGGGCACACCATCACAGAATTTTAGCATTAGGAATAGAAATAATATTAATATAACATTAATATATGATAATATATTAGAATATATAATATATTACATATAAATATATGCTATATAAAAATAAATATATTAATTATATTAATATAAATGAGTAATATTTTGGAAGCTGATAGAATAAAAGTCAGAAGTCACACACAAAGAATTGTATCAGACTCCAGTAATAACTGGTCGGTAGAGGGAGATCCATAGAAGTATCTTCAAAATTCACGGGATAGCCAGAAAAGGGAGAAACAAGCCAAGGACCCATTCACTGATGAATGGATAAATCAAAATGGTATAGGGCTACAAGGGTACCTTGTTTGGCAGTAAAAAGGAATGAAACAGTTACATGCTTCAACATGGATGAGGCTTGCAAGCATGATGCTCAGGGGCACCTGGGTGGCTCAGATGGTTAAGCCTCTGCCTTTGATTCAGGTCATGATGCCAGGGTCCTGGGATCGAGTACTGCATCGGGCTCCCTGCTTGGCACGGGGCCTGCTTCTCCTCCCTTTGCTGCTCCCCCTGCTTGTCCTTTTCCACTCTCTCTCAAGTAAATAGAATCTTAAAAAAAAAAAAATGATGCTCACGAGACAGTTGCAATGACGACATATTGTAGGACTCCATTTATTGGGCAGCAGGGGGCGGAATGGGGAACGACTGCTAATGGATATGGGGTTTCTTTGGGGGAAATGAAAATGCTTTCCCCTGGATTTTCAGGGTCATTCACTGTTCCAGTTTGATCATTTGATTATTATATTCATTTGATCTACTCATTTGACGATGATACCTTTGTTGTTCTGCATGCTAAAACCTCTTCAGGAATCATCAGACTAAATGCTAGTGTCTCCTTGAAATGGCTACACTTTATTATTAATGAACATATCAGTTATCAGTTAATCCCTCATTAGAGTTTAGCTACCTGGTAGCATGTGAGAACCTCCCAGGTCCAAGATGGCCAAGATGGTCAAAGATGCTTGTACCTACTCCCCTATCCTCCAAAGGCCAACGATGAGCGGTGGGAAGGAGTTTTCAGAGTGGCTGAAAAATGAAATGGTAGGGAAAGCACTCAGCTCTCCCTCCAGTGGAGGCAACAAAGAGGACAATGTTTCTTTTCTCTATACTTGCAAAGACATTTGAATCATGTGTCCACCTATCATTTTGCTTGCCACCACCTGGAAGCAGATAATGTGCCACAGGCAGAAATAGAGAGAGAATAAGCTATCAGCTGCCTCCCAGGGAGCTCTCGATCTCTTGAGAAAAGTAGGGGGATGCTTGAAACACGGTTCCTTATACTTTTGTTCCTCCTATTTCTGCCAAACTTGGTCTATCCTGGTAAGAGCTGATTGCCCTTCCTCAACTCTACCCTTTTGGTGTCATTAATTGAAAATGAAGGCAACTTCTCATTGCATAGTAAAATCCGTGGCATGGAAGGATTACATGGCTGTGCTCTGTGCCCCCAGTTGTCTGGGATGACACGTCCCAGTAGGCTGGCTGAGTCTGCATCAGTCAACAAGTGTTTCTCAAGCTGCTTCTATGGGCCACTTTCATGGAACAAGAAAGACGAGGTCTCTTCACTTTGGCTTGGGGAGGAGGGAGGTGAAGTGGGGGCTCCCTTCGATAGAATGAGCGAGGGCAGGCCTCTCTTGGGGATGAGAATGAGACAGCCAGGCTCTGAGATGGAGAACAAGTATTTCCAACCACACTGCGCAGGGGGCAGGCATTATGAGTCCTGCTCTGCAGGGGAGGAGGCGGATCCTTAAAGGATGAGAAGGTCATCTCAGGGCCTGCAGTCTTTGGCTGGCAAAATAGATTTTCAACCCCACTCTCTCCCCCTCCACCCTAGCCATTCTCTGTCTCCCACCCCCGTGTCGGCTGGCGGTGAAACAGCAGGGGACCATGAAGTCCGATTGGAGAGGGAAAGACACCCAAGTTGAATGGTAAAGGACAAGAAGGAAGTAGAGGTGGCCCTGAGGAACAGGATGGGGCTGAAAGTACGGGTCTCCTTGCTTTCTGCTGCTCTCTGGCCACCTTCCCGAAGCATGGCACCTCTCCAAAGGATGGAGACTTACTTTTGCCCCAAGAGAAGGCTTGAATAAAACATTTTGCTCATCTTTGAGCCTTTGAGAAGTGTGTGGGAATCTCCCCCACCCAAGCTGGCCAGCCAAGAATGCTTGCATCTCCTTGCCTATCCCTCAAAGGCCAATGGCAGGTGGTGGAAACTAGTCTTTTCAGATGGCCGAGGAGGGAGGTGGGAGGGGAAACACACACCTCTCTCTGAGCAGGAGGTAACAGATAGGAAGGGCTCCCATGTTGTGCCTGCAAACACGAACACACATTCATAAAAAACTGGGCTTTCACAAAGCATGAGGCCCTCAGTCTGTCATCAGCCAGGCTGGGAAACTGGGGTCCCACCTGAGCCATCCTTCTTCTTCTGGACACTTCACCAACCGGACCTCTGAGAACCATAAATAAAGATCACCTCGAATGGCTTTTCTGTCTGACCCTTTAACCTGAAATAAAAATAAAGCTTGGAGAATGTAATCCCGACTCAAGTCTCCTTTGTGGGCTCCTCCTTCCCTTACCTGTTGACAGGTGCCTGCCGGTCCTCACAGTTACCTTTGATTTAGCTGTAATGGCATCTCCACACTTAGCCAAGGTCTGCCCTGTAATCCTTTCCAAAGCTTAAGTCAATTTATATGGTAACCTGAGAGCCATTTCTGCTTCCAGATGATGTCACTGTCTGTTAACACATACTGGAATGATCGCTAAACTCGGGCTTGGGGCAACAGAACAGATCACTCTCGAAGCCAGAGCTGGGTTAAAACAAATGTTTGACGAATTTTCAAAATAAAAAAGAAGCTTCATTCCCATGGGCCTTTTTGTAAGCTCCTATGATATTGCAATACTTCTTTTCAGAGAACAGTGTGTGGTTTTTCTGAATCAAAAATCTGCACCTGGGAAGTTGCCATGTATTTACGGAGATAAAGGGGGCAAATTTGAAACTGGAGCAGAGAATTACAGGCATACTGATCAAAACCTCCAAATGAATTGTAAAACACTTATTTTTCTCCATTTGAACCCTGGAATGAGTTTGCATTAATAAAAGTTATCCCTAGCACCTGTTTATTTGAGCACAGATCTGGGTACAAAAGGGTTTTCTTTGTTCCAAGTTTATTTGGGATCCTAGGGTGAACAGTGTAACAATTTCTTTGTGTTAAATGGTATCTGCTAATCACAGCAAACTTAGGACCATTTTGTTATAGGATAGATGGGACTATATTGATGAAGTGGTGGAGAGAGATTTGCATTCATGTACACCTGTTCACATTTTGCTTTGTTTTAAATGTATGAAAATGATTAAAGAGTAGGGGCGCCTGGGTGGCTCAGGGGGTTAAAGGCTCTGCCTTCGGCTCAGGTCGTGATCCCGGGGTCCTGGGATCCAGCCCCACATCGGGCTCTCTGCTCGGCAGGGAGCCTGCTTCCTCCTCCCTCTCTGTCTGCTTGTGATCTCTGTCTGTCAAATAAATAAATAAATTTTAAATTAAAAAAAAAATGATTAAAGAGTCTGGGGAGTGCCTAGGTGGCTCAGTTGATTGAGCGGCTGCCTTCTGCTCATGTCATGATCTCAGAGTCCTGGGATCAAGCCCCACATCGGGCTCCCTGCTCAGTGGGGAGCTTGCTTCTCCCTCTATCTCTGCCACTCCCCCTGCTTGGGCTTGCTCTCTCTAGATCTCTGTCAAATAAGTAAACAGAATCTTAACACAACAACAACAATTTTTTTAAAAAAGAGTCTTAGGCTTTAAATGTTATGAATACCTCTAATTCCAAAATATCAATGTTCTCCTTCTCTGCTCTATTGTTTTCATATTGCTGCCATAATAAGTCACTACAAACTTAGTGGTTTAGAGCAATATAAATTTATTTTCTTATAGTGCTGGGAGTCAGAAATCTGAAATCAAGGTGTCATCAGGGCTATGTTCCTTCCAGACTTTTCAGGGGAGAATCCGATTCCTTGCCATCCCCAGCTTCTAGTGGTCACCTGCTTTCCTAGGCTCCCGATCCCTTCCCTCTGAGTACTAAGTACGTCACTCCAACCTCTGCTTCTATCCTTGCTGCTTTTTCTGACTCTGATCCTCCTCCCGTCCCCCTTCCAGGCATCCTGTGATTCCTCTGGGCCCACCCAAATAATCCGAGATAATCTTGCATCTCAAGAGCCTTAACTTAATCACACCTGCAAATCCCCCTTTACCCTGCAAGTAGCATATTCCCAAATTAGGGGGATTAGAATCCCAGGCATCTTTGAAGGGGCATTATCCAACCTACCACACCCACTTTCACGAGTATTTCCAAACCAGGAAGCTGGAAGTTGGGCTTCCAGAAGGATCGCCCAGATGCTGATGAAGAGCTGTGGGCACACCCTGGGAGCACCACTCCAGGAGAGAGCTTGTCTTCTGCAACAGGGTATGGCTGCTCTGGGGGGGTGGGGGGCAGGGCAAAAGGACATTGGACTTGGTGGGGCTTTATTCAAGACCATTTAACCTCTCTGAGCGCAGTTTCCGCATGTATCAAAGGGAAATAATGACATACACTTGTCATGGACTCAAGGGTGAATGATGCCTGTGTTAAAAATGCTTTGTCCACTGTTAAAGACTTTGTAAGCACCTACTCCAGCAGGACTCATTTTAAGGTATAAGTTCTGTCACCAAGAGGTCACTGGAGGAAGAAGAGACTTTTGAGATCAGGCGTTCCAAACCTTCAGGACAGATGTTACAGCTGGGACTCGTGTGGCTTCATCAGTCACACTCGGTCACACTGTATAGCTCATTCTTGGATGGGCCATGATTGGTCCGGTGTTCTTTCCATTGCAACCCAATGGAATGGTAATGTGTCCCACTCAGTACCTGCTGTGAGCCCTTCACCAGGCTTCTGTCCCCAGGTGTGTCCTTAGTCCCCCTCCGTGGTCACTGCTGACCAGACTTCTGCCCCCACGCCCTGCAGCGTTGATGGGGCCAAATGACAAGCCACAGGTGGCAGCCCCTGTCTTTATTCTCTCGAGTCTGTATCTTTCTTCTGATTCTCACACCTGATGTCCATCCAATCCTCTCTTCTCCAACATCTACTCCTTGTGTCTTATAAACCCTTACTGGTTTCTTGTTTTGTACTATCTTCTAGTTTCTTAAGGAAGAAGCTGATATCATTGATTCAGATAGGTGGCATGATGGCAAATAAGATGCTTGACTAAATTTTAATTTCAGATAAATACTTTTTTTAGTATAAGCATATCTCAAACATTTCATGGGGCATATCTCTACTAAATAAAATTTCAGTGTTGATTTGAAATTCATAGTCAGCCAGATGTCCTGTATTTTTAGTAACAAATGATAGAAGTGACCCCTGAAAGTCTAGTCTTTATGCTGTATTTTTATTTGCTAAGTCTGGCAACCCTATCTTAAGACCTTTCTTCATTTCTTTTTTTTTTTTTCAATTTTATTTATTTATTTGAGAGACAATGAGTGAGAGAGAGCATGAGAGAGGAGAAGGTCAGAGGGAGAAGCAGACTCCCCAAGGAGCTGGGAGCCTGATGCGGGATTCGATCCTGGAAGTCCGGGATCATGACCTGAGCCGAAGGCAGTCGCTTAACCAACTGAGCCACCCAGGTGCCCCCTTTCTTCATTTCTAATATATAAGTATTTAATGTTATAACTTTCTCTCTAAGCTTGATCTGCATCACACAAATTTCTATGTGACCTTTTCATTTTCATTTAGTTTAAAATCCTTTTTAATTTCCCTTTTTATTTCATCTTCAGTTGTTTAAAAGTATGTTATTTAGTTTTCAAATATTTGGAGATTTACCAGAGATATTTGACTTGATTTCTATTTTAATTCCACTGTGGTCAGAGTACAAGCTTTGCCTGATTTTAATCCTTTTAAAATTATTGAAGCTCGTTTATGGCCCAAAACATAGTCCACCATGGTAAATGGTTCGCGTGGATTTGAAAAGGAAACACGTTCTGCTATCATTGGTTAGAGTGTTCTAAAGTGTCACTTGGTCAAGTTGGTGGATTATACTGACCAAGTCTTCTTACAGATTTTCAGTCTACTTGTTCTGTTGAATATGGTTAGAGGCATATTGAAATCTCCAACTTTAACTGCAGATTCATCTATTTCTCCTCGTAGTTCTCTCTGTTTTTTGTTTCTGTTTTGAAGCTCTGAAATTAGATGCATAAACACTTAAGATTTTCCCGTCTTCTTGATGAATTGACCATTTCATCATTATGACATGATTCTCTTGGAATCTGGAATCTTCATTGTCTGATATTAATATAACCATACTAACTTTAAAAAAATTTTTTTTAATTTACTTATTTACTTGAGGGGCATCTGGGTGGCTCAGTGGGTTGGGCCTCTGCCTTCGGCTCGGGTCATGATCCTGTGGTCCTGGGATAGAGTCCCGCATCGGGCTCTCTGCTTGGCGGGGAGCCTGCTTCCTCCTCTCTCTCTCTCTCTGCCTGCCTCTCTGCCTACTTGTGATCTCTCTCTGTCAAATAAATAAATAAAATCTTTAAAAAAATTTACTTATTTATTTGAGAGAGAGAGTGTTTGCACGCTCAGTGGGAGGGGCAGAGGGAGAGGAGAGGCAGAGAATCTTAAGCAGACTCTGCCCTGAGCACAGAGCCCAACATGGAGCTTGATCTCCCTGAGATCATGACTTGAGCTGAAACCAAGAGTCAGATGCTTAACTGACTGGGCAACCCAGGTCCCCTCAACCTTTTCTTTTTAGTGTAAACATGGTATATATTTTTCCATACTTTTAATTTATTGCGTATTTATTTAAATGGGTTAAAAATGGATTTAAAATTTTAAAATGGGTTTCTTATAGGCAACATATAGTTGCCTTTTATTTGGTCTGAAAGTCTCTGACTTTTAACTGTGATGTTTAAGGGTTTTCCTGTATTTACATGTCAGACATTTAAAGTAGCTCTTTTGCCAGAAAGAAGGAATATCAATATACCATACATTGAGCAGAAGGGCTGGCCTTAAGTGCTGTAAAAAAATAAGTAAAATGTTTTCAAGACCCACATTTCATTCTTTTTTTTTTTTTAATTTATTTGTCAGAGAGAGAGAGAGAGAGAGAGCAAGCACAGGCAGACAGAGTGGCAGGCAAAGGCAGAGGGAGAAGCAGGCTCCCTGCTACGCAAGGAGCCTGATGCAGGACTTGATCCCAGAACGCTGGGATCATGACCTGAGCCGAAGGCAGCCGTTTAACCAACTGAGCCACCCAGGCGTCCCCCCACATTTCATTCTTGATGTATTTATTTCCTTGCATTTGTTCTTAAAGTTAAATTAACCCAAAACTATGTCTGTTTGGTTTTTTAAAAATATTTTATTTATTTATTTATCTATTTATTTGAGAGGGAGAGGGGGAGAACACATGCACAAGCAGGGGGAGAAACAGAGGGAGAGAAAGGGAGAAGCATACTCCCCACTGAGCAAGGAATCCGATATGGGGCTCAATCCCAGAACCCTGGGATCATGATCTGAGCCGAAGGCAGTCACTAAACCAAGCGAGCCACCCAGGTGCCCCGGCCACCAGGTTTTCAAATTTAGGTTCCTGGGACCCACTCCCAATGAGTCTGATCCAGGTCTGGTCCTGGAGCCTGTGCTTCATGACCCAAACTGCCCCCACCCCTGCCATCACTACCACCAATGCAAGAAGCTCAGATCACAGCTGGAGAAATACTGCATGGAAAGCAGCCAGGCTCACTGGATACACCATTTTTCTTTTGGGGGGTATCAAAAATAGTGAGTGATTGATTATATTGGAGTTTGCCTTCCCATTCCCAGTTGTGGCACAGAGTGAGCCAGTTTCCTTTTAACTCAAGCCAATCTCCATGGACATAAGTTGAGCCCTTCAGGGAAGCAAATTTATTCTTCAGGGCTAGACTTCCATCCTTTGGCAGAACCTGTGTTACCAAGAAATGGACAAGAAGAAGGCAGCTACTCAAATGAAATCCGAGTTATATGAAGACAAAAGGTATTGATGATTTATTTAATTGCAACAATAAGAGCATATGTATCATGGAAGAGTATCCCGCATTTGCCATTTTGAAACCTCTTGTTGTTGTTGTTGCTGGGGGTGGGGGTGTTAAGAGATTTTTGCTCAGGCAGATTTTCCCCTCTGGAGTGTTCCTTCCCACCTGTCCCCTATCATGGCTCACCTGAATCTTGCCCAATCTTCAGGGCCAGCTCAAATAAGTCCTTTCTTACAATTCTGCTTCTCAGACTTACTGTAAAGCTAGAATTGATTATGCAGATTGGTCATTTGGTAAATTGATTTTCAGTCACTTGGTCTGCTGGGTCCACGACTTGACAACAATCCACTTCGGAAGACAGACGTCAAAAATAAGGAGAAGAAATGACGATCTGGGCCCATAAATTAGGGAAAGTGAGTATTGGTTCCCTGGATGCTAGGATGGATGAGAGCAGGTGCTGAGAAGGAGCAGCAGGTAGGAGGAGAGAGTCCCACCAAATGCAGGGCACTAGAGTAGAAGAAATTTTCTTCCTTGTGGGAGTAAACGTGTATGTGAATAAATTCAATTCGCTTGTATTTAACATTCTAGCAGCAAAAAAATCATTCAGCCTCTCACATACTGGGAGGTCTCTAACGTAGTCTCGGCCAGTTTGGCACAAGAGTCAGGCACATGAGCAGACCTTGCAGTGAAAATCTGGGGGCTCCCAGAGGAGGCTTCTGGGGAAGATGGCTTAGGAGGAGGGTGGCCTCTAAAAGAAGAATGGGCATTTCTGATGGGGATTTTTATGGGGATGATGGAAGCGGCAGATGAGGTTGCAAAGGTGGGAGGTTGGGCTGATACCGGACCAAGAAGGGCCAGAGATGTCAGAAGTTTGAAAGTCGTAAGAAGCCAGGATCTTTCAGGATGACAGTGGGACCTCTTCAACTCATCCAGGGCCTCACGGAGCGGCGCAGGGACACAGACACAATCTCTTGTGTTGGACAGCAATTCAATTTGCAGTTGATTTTGGTTGCTGTTGTTTTAACGCTCATCGAGGTTTCTAGGCCGTCTCCCCCATGATGGGCAGTGATCCGTACACAAACCAATCACCGCAAGAAGATAGATCAGCCAGAGAAGGGGCTCTGTTTACCCACAAACACCTTGACAACTCGCCGTGATGGAAAAGGAGACACAGGTAAAATGTCAGGTAGAATAGGCAACAGTCAAACTGGCAAACGCTTTCCTTACCTCCCTCAACTTTGGTCTTTCCGTGGCGGTGTTTCTGCAGCCTGTGATGGCTCCATATTCTATGGGAATGACCCCAGTGCAGAGATCTTTTCCAAGGGTTGCTTTCTGCACGTGTTTATGTGCTATCGAAAATGATCTAGGCAGTTTCAATCCAGGCAGGAACGAACACACGAAGAGAAATAAGGATATCAGACTTTCTAAACTCTGTCACCAAACTCTGTGCCTCTCTGTGGTGTCATCCCAGCTGCCATCTAAAACTATGCCTGAGTCCCTTTTCATCCTCATGTAATTCCTTGTCTTGCAAACAATATAGCTGCTCAATGTTCAATAGCAAAGGACTTCTTGTGGTGGTGGTTTGAATCTATTCCTGATATTAGGATGCTTCTCATGAAAATATAAAATAAGAAAGACTCTGGAAGACAATACTAGATAGAATAGATGTATGTTTTAAACACTGGCTCAGATGATGAGTGAGTTGTTTCTATTATTATTATGCCCAAGATGGGGCTCGAACTCCAAATTCCGAGATCAAGAATTGCACGCTCTACCAACTGAGCCAGCTAGGCGCCCCTGAATTGTTTCCTTCAAAATAAAGTTTACACAATGAGGTATTATAAACTAACACAAGTACAGTACAGAAAACTCAGGAAACCCTCAAATGTTGAAAGAAAAGAAAGAATATATAGTTGCACCAATCTAATACATCTGTTGTTAGCATTTGCTGATTTCCTTTCAGACTTTTTAAAAAATTATTTTTATTAACATATAATGTATTATTTGCCCCAGGGGTACATGTCTGTGAATCATCAGGCTTACACACTTCACAGCACTCACCATAGCACATACCCTCCCCAATGTCCATAACCCAACCACCCTATCCCTAATCCCCTCCCCCCAGCAACCCTCAGTTTGTTTTGTGACATTAAGAGTCTCTCATGGTTTGTCTCCCTCCCGATCCCATCTTGTTTCATTTTTGACTTCCCTACCCCCCAAAGCCCCCCCGCCCCTCAAATTCCTCATATCAGAGAGATCATATGATAATTGTCTTTCTCTGATTGACTTATTTCGCTCAGTATAATACCCTCTAGGTCCATCCACATCATTGCAAATGGCAAGGTTTTATTTCTTTTGATGCCTGCATAGTATTCCATGGTATATGTATACCACCTCTTCTTTATCCATTCATCTGTTGATGGACATCTAAGCTCTTTCCATAGTTTGGCTATTGTGGACATTGTTGCTATAAACATTCAGGTGCACATGCCCCTTCGGATCCCTACATTTGTATCTTTAGGGTAAATACCCAGTAGTGCAATTGCTGGATCGTAGGGTAGCTCTATTTTAAACTTTTTGAGGAACCTCCATGCTGTTTTCCAGAGTGGCTGCACCAGCTTGCATTCCCACCAACAATGTAGGAGGGTTCCCCTTTCTCTGCATCCTCGCCAACACCTGTTGTTTCCTGACTTGCCAATTTTAGCCATTCTGACTGGTGTGAGGTGGTATCTCAGTGTGGGTTTGATTTGTATTCCCCTGACGCCGAGTGATGTGGAGCACTTTTTCATGTGTCTGTTGGCCATCTGGATGTCTTCGCTGCAGAAATGTCTGTTCATATCCTCTGCCCATTTCTTGATTGGGTTATTTGTTGTTTGGGTGTTGAGTTTGATAAGTTCTTTATAGATTTTGGATACTAGCCCTTTATCTGATATCTTCTCCCATTCTTCAGACTTTTTTTTAAACACACAGCTTTGACCTCTTTCTTAAATAAGAAAATAAGCTTCTGTCAAAAGTGTCAGGGGAGCCCTAGAATTCCTGAGAATTACTTTTTATTTTTTTTATTTTTTTTTTTTAAAGATTTTATTTATTTATTTGAGAGAGAGGCAGTGAGAGAGCATGAGCGAGGAGAAGGTCAGAGGGAGAAGCAGACTCCCCGTGGAGCTGGGAGCCTGATGCGGGACTCGTTCCCGGGTCTTCGGGATCATGACCTGAGCCGAAGGCAGTCGTCCAACCAACTAAGCCACCCAGGCGTCCCCTGAGAATTACTTTTTAAATAAGAGAAACACGCTTAGCCTGATGTCACCGAACTTCTGAGTAAGCCAGTAGAAACATTTTGCCATCCGAAGCCTTAAGACAAAAATGAATTTAGGGGGTGCCTGGGTGGCTTAGTGGATTAAATGTATATTTAATTCATGAGAAGCATCCTAATATCAGGAATAGATTCAAACCACCACCACAAGAAGTCCTTTGCTATTGAACATTGAGCAGCTATATTATTTGCAAGACACGAACTGCCTTCAGCTCAGTTCATGATTCCAGGGTCCTGGGATCGAGCCCCTCATCGGGCTCTCTGCTCAGCAGGGAGCCTGCCTCCCTTACTCTCTCTCTCTGCCTGTCTCTCTGCCTACTTGTGATCTCTGTCTGTCAAATAAATAAATAAAATCTTTAAAAAAAAAAAATGAATTTAGGCCGTTATTTCCTTAGTCAACATTGAACCCCTCTTCTGTGGTCTGTAGAGTGTCAGGCTCAAGCTAAGTTAAAAACTACCCAATTCTCCAGATAGCGGGTATGAAAATCAAGAAGGTGTGCTGAGTCAAAGCTCACGAGCACTGGAATTCGGACATGTTCATTAGTCAAAGCCTAGTCGACAAAGAGGATTTACGTGAGGACAGGGACAATGACCAAGTTTGGAAGACAAATGAATACGTTCCATTAAAAAAAAAATTAGTATGTGGTTGATGCTCCAGGATATAATAGGATTACATGCTGAAGGACAGGACCGAATTGTCCCTTCGGGTAAACTTCCTTCAGCTTCTGGATAAAGTGAGTGGCAGAAGGATGTCTTGGCGGGAAGCAAACTGCCTTTCGAAGAACCTCGTTGCTTGTTGTGAAGAGGGAACCATGTGGAGACAACGCAGCCCAGTGAGAAGTCATCAATTTTACTTCTCCCCCCAGCTACTCTGGACGTGAATAATATCACTTGCACTTATGAATGACAGCTGAAATCCAGAGAGGTCCAGGAACGCCTGTGAGCCCACAGTCCAGAGAAGGCTGAAGCCAAGACTCAAACAGTCCTTGCTACTCTTGAAAAAAAAAAAAAAAGAAATGCCTCATCTCTTTGAGTCAAGGGCTTGCACTGTTGGCGGGGTGGAGAATGTACCTGTCACCCTATCAGGTTCCCAAAAAAGCCCGTATCTACAAATCAAAGAGCAGTATCTCCACATCTTTGTCAGCTAGGTCCATAGTGAAGAGCTAATCAGTGTCACCTTCAAATCACAATGGCAAATATTTTATTTCCCAATTCCATAGGATGAGAAACAGAAACCTCAAGTTCTAGAAAGCCAGTGTTTTTGTCTACAGGCACCTGCCTCTGAAGGATACTAGTGACACCTCTGCTCATTGCCATGATGTCTGATGTATAAAATCAGGTTAAAAGTATTCCAGGGTTAGCCAAACTGGGGAAAAGTTTCCTGGCATAGCCGCTCTGGTTCCACAGTGTTTTATCTCTGCTCTGGCTAATCACTTTGAAATTAGTGGGGTTTGGGGGCCTTGCAGTTGGGGGTGGCATAAAGATGCACAAAGGGAGAATTTCACATTTTATCGCCTTGCCAATGAATGGTATGAAGTCATAGGAGGGAAACAAACAAACAAAAAGATAAAGCTTATCTCATCTTCAGAGGAGAAAAATCATTGGAGATCTTCATGAGCCTTTCCCTCAGCCTCCCAGGCCAGATAAAAAGCCCCCTCTTTTGCATAACTGTGCTTATCTGTAGGATCTTCAATTTGTGGTCATATTCATGGAGGAATGGATAAAGGAGCAGCGGGCTGTAACTGAAGGGTTACACAAAAGGCCATTCCTTTTAATTAATATTATGATGATTATTTTCAGCAGTACGGAGACATTGCATGTAGATTCTGGTACCAAAAGATTGAACCACACTTTAAAAAAAAAATCAGAGAAGCCTCAAAAAACCCCACAGCATGCTTCAGAGCACAGCGATCTCATGGTATTTCAGAAAGTGCTGACTTCATTTTGAGCCTCTTCAAGCCTTGGGAAGAGCCCGCTAATTCCAAGGCAGGCTCATTAAGGAACACAGAGGGTAGATTTTCAGGAGAGAGGAAGTGAGACGGGATGTCTGGGGAAAAGCAAACACTTCACACTTCAAGGTGGACTGAAATTTCTCTCTTGCCCTACCCCTCTTCTCCCATGACCCCTAAGACGCTTGATGTACCTTAGCTGAAGTACAGATCAAAGGCAGAGGGTGACTCTTGACACAAACTGAAACCATCCAGTTGTTTAATTATCTCTTGATGCAAAAGGCTGGGTCTTGCTTTGCTTGTCCGTCAAGGTAGGCAGGTGGTTGGTTAGGACCGTGGCATTTATTTTCCGGGAGAGGCTTATGTTACCTAACAGCACAAAAGCAGGCCAGTGATAGAAAATCTTGGACTTAATTATACATTTCGGGAGGATTGAATTCATGACTCATTTTGGAACCAATAAAATATTTTTAAGCATATGAAATGTAAGCATTACACTTAAAAAAACAGATTTTACTTATTCTATGACAGTGAAAGAGAGACAGAGAAGGAGAGCGCAAGCAGGTGGAGAGGCAGGCAGAAGGAGAGGGAGAAGCAGGCTCCCCGCTGAGCAGAGAGCCTGCCATGGGGCTCAATCTGAGGACCTGAACAGACGTTTTTCTAAAGAAGACATGCAGATAGCCAACAGACACATGAGAAAATGCTCAACATCACTCATCATCAGGGACAAAGTAAAACCACAATGCGATATCAGAATGGCTAAAATAAAAAACACAATAAATGACAAATGTTGGTGAGGATGTGGAGAAAAAGGAACCCTCCTGCACTGTTGGTAGGAATGCAACTTGGTGCAGCTGCTGTGGAAAACAGTATGGAGGTCCCTCAAAAAATTAAAATTAAGGGCGCTTGGGTGGCTTTAAATGTGGGTTAAAGCTTCTGCCTTCAGCTCAGGTCATGATCCCAGGGTCCTGGGATTGAGCCCCACATTAGGATCTCTGCTCAGCAGGCAGCCTGCTTTCCCCCCTCTCTCTGCCTGCCTCTCTGCTGGCTTGTGATCTCTGTCTGTCAAATAAATAAATAAAAAATCTTTAAAAAAAAGTAAGTAAAATTCAACATCAATTAAAAAAAATTAAAAATAAAGTTACCATATGATCCAATAATTCCACTACTGGGTATTTACCCAAAGAAAATAAAAACACTATTTCCAAAAGATAATATGCACCCCAAGTTTTATTGTAGCATTATTTACAAGAGCCAAGGTAGCCAAGATAGGACCAAGCAAGTCCATCCATAGACGAGTGGATAAAGAAGAGATGGTATAGTTGTATGATGGAATATTATGCAGTCATAAAAAGAATGAAATCTTGCCATTTGCAACAACATGGATAGATCTAGAGGGTATAATGCTAAGTGAAATAAGTCAGTCAGAGAAAGACAAACACCTTATGATTTCATTCATGTGTGGAATTTAAATAATAAAACAAATGAACAAACAAACAAACAAAAGACAAACAAAAAACCACACTCTTAAATATACAGAACAAACTAGGGGTTGCCAGAGAGGGGGTGGGTGGGGCATGGGTGAAATAGATGAAGAGTACACTTATCATGGTGAGCACTGAGAAATGTATAGAATTGTTGAATCTTTATATTGTGCACCTGAAACTAATATAACATGTTAATTATACTTGAGTTAAAAAAATTTACTGAGGGACGCCTGGGTGGCTCAGTTGGTTGGGCGGCTGCCTTCGGCTCAGGTCATGATCCCAGCGTCCTGGGATCAAGTCCCACATCCCGCTCCTTGCTCCGCAGGGAGCCTGCTTCTCCCTCTGCCTCTGCCTGCCACTCTGTCTGCCTGTGCTCGCTCGCTCTCTCTCTCTGACAAATAAATAAATAAATTCTTTAAAAAAAAAATTTACTGAGACAAAAAAAAAATAGATGCTAACTGCATATTTAGTTTTTTTTTTTTAAAAAGGTCTACAATTAAATTGGTCAAATTCCTTACTTAGTACAACATGAAACTAGAATATTCTCTGCTAGTTCTGCTTGAACATCCCCTTTCCCTGGGTTAACTTCAAGTTTTAGGAACATGAGGAATTTCAGTAAAGGCAGCCCTGTTCAAGGATAAAGTGAACATTTCCACTTGCAAATGGTGGGAAGATGCTTTATGAACATGAGTCCAAGTCCAGATTGAGGCCAAAGAGGCAATGTGATAGCTGAAAAAGAGTGGACAGGCTCCTTTCTAGCTGTGTGATCTTGGATTTCAATTTCCTTATCTGTAAAATTGGTGTTCTGATATATTCTGGGGTTGTTGTGAGGATTAATGTTAATACACATGGAGTAGGAAGCACATGATCACTTTCTAAGTGAACTTGAGTAAAGATTATAACAACAGCATATTAAAGTTGTATCATATTGTATCATATTATGGTTCACCAATTAGTGCCCTGATTTTAAAATGCAGGCCTGGTAAATTTGGGAATCACAAGAGTTGTGCTATCACATCAAATTTTGACCCACCAAAGAGATATTATGCCGGAAGTAAAGTGTGTGTGAAGCACTTTTAAATCCAGAGTCTCCTGCAAATAGTAACCAGAAGAAACGACTACATTGTCAACCATTTGTATTTGTCTTAGAAGAACAGGTGTGGAACCCATCCCAACTGCCCCCTGCAATGCATCTGCTTTTTATGGCTCTGGAACTGTAGCAATACTGAACATATACTGCAGGAAATCTACAAGCCAGGTCAAAGGCAAGTTTAAATTAAAAATTAAAGGTCTTGGGGTGCCTGGGTGGCTCCGTCGTTAAGCGTCTGCCTTCGGCTCGGGTCATGATCCCAGGGTCCTGGGATCAAGCGCTGCATCACTGCATCGGGCTCTCTGCTCAGCAGGAAGCCTGCTTCTCCCTCTCCCACTCCCCCTGCTTGTGTTCCCTCTCTCACTGTGTCTCCCTCTGTCAAATAAATAAAATCTTTAAAAAAAAAAAAAAGATAAAAATTAAAGGTCTTTACATCAGCTGCGGTATCAGTTTAGCCAAGTGATGTAGCTAAAGTTTTGTTTATGTTTTGTGAGATCCAAGGGTTTGTTATAGTAACATTTGTTTGAAACTCAGAATATAAAGAATCAAAAACTGCTCTGTGATTAAAAAAAACAAAAAGGCAATGGTGCCAGCTCACAAGACAATATACCATGATATGTGTGTGGGGGCAGGGAGAGCCAGAGAGAACATTAGTTATAAAATACAAATCAGAGGAGGAATGTGTGCTTCACAAAGCATTCTCCAAAACGTGATTTATCACTGGAGTCCATAGATGGGCCTCTCGAAACTCCTTAGAGGTGTAGGTATGAGTTTTTGCGTGTAAATATCCATGTTTCTGGAGAAAGTGTCTATGGCTTTCATCTGATTAGTACAAAAAAAAAAATAATAAAGAAATGGGGAGGGTAGGCAGTAACGGTTGCTTTAATATTGAAACTTTATTTTATACTTAATTTTTTTAATAAAAAATTAAATTTAAAACTTTAAATTAAACTTTTAAATTTAATTAAGTTTTAATTAAATTTAAATTTTAATTAAATTTTAAATTAAAAAGTTAAATTTAAAATTTAAAGTTAAAGTTAAATTTAAAAAGTTAAAAAAACTTTTAAGTAGTCTCTACACCCAACATGGGGCTTGAGCTCACAGCCCTGAGATCTACAAACCAGTCAAGCATCCCACGCTCTACCAACTGAGCCAGCCAGGTGTACCTCAATATTGAAATTTTTAAAAACATTTCAAGCGAGTTTTGTTACCTATTCATGGGAAATGTTAACACTGACTCTAGATAGCCCTCATATCATGGTTCTTCAATGAACACCTTAATTTTAAATGCAAGTCAAGGGAATTTGGGGACCATATGAGTTGTGATTTCATATCAAATTTGAACCACCCATTGGATATAATCCTGTAAGTGAAAAAGAGAAAAATAACAAAAAGAGAAAAATAACAAAATAATGGTTTCTGTTACTGCTGGTCATCTGTAAGATACTATTTGCAGAACAGACCTGCTTTTCTCGGGGAGTGAGTGGTAAGGTAAGTGATCAAGACCTTACCGAGATTAAGCCCTGCCTCTGTTACTGTCGTGTGATTCTGGACAGTAACTTGACCTTGCTAGGATCAGGATTGCTGTTTCTCCCGGGAGAACACTGTGAGGATTAAACAGGCATGCATTTGGATTCTTAGAACAGTTTGGGGCTCAGAGAAAATACGCGCGGTTGTCTGCTGCGGTCCTGCAAAGTATCAGATAGGAAAAACCTCATGCAGGACGTCTCCTGGAGAAACAACAGGGTTATTTTCCCCTTAATATCTCCCGTGAGCATCCGGGTCTGTGAAGCTGGGCATTATTAGTTGTTTTAGATCAAACAAATAAAATTCACTAAGTGGTATGTAAAATAGAAATGTCCCCTCTGGCATGGGTACCCCCATGAAGAGTCTTGGAAATATGCCTCACAGCTGGGTTCCTCCAGCTCCCGACCAGGAAGACCAGCCAGCACGGAGCTGGGAGCTGCTTATGGACGCCAGCTAGCAGAACCCCGGCACTGAACTGAATACCGCCGGGAGTGGCGTGGGAGGCCACGAAGCAGAGGGAAGTCAACCAAGTTTGACACTTGGTGTGGCACTTCATTACCTTTGTGACTTAGGACAACTTTTTTTAACTTTCTGGGCCTCGATGTCCTCATCTGTAGGATGGGCGTGAGAGTGGGACCTCCCCTGCTTAGTGCTGTCACAAGGGTGAAAGGAGGTAAGCCTTCCAGGGCATTTTGCACAGTGTCTGGCACCTACCACATAGTGAATATTAAGTTGTGTGAGGTTAAAAAAGCAGTTACTGCATGCCTGGCCCGATGCTGATTTTTTTTTTTTTAAAGATCTTATTTATTTAATTGACAGAGAGAGACACAATGAGAGAGGGAACACAGCAGAGCGGGAGAAGGAGAAGCAGGCTTCCCTCCGAGCAGGACGCCCTCAGTGCGGAACTTGATCCCAGGACCCTGAGATCATGACCTGAGCTGAAGGCAGACACTCAACGGCTGAGCCACCCAGGCACCCCAAAGATATTGAATTTTTAAATCTGAATTAGCCCTTGTAAAGTATTTCTGAGATAAGCGCGAGTAATATTCCTATTTTACAGATGAGGAATCTGGGCACAAAGTGTTTGAGAAAGCGGCCCAAAATCAGGCAGCTAGATAAGCAAGAAGGCAGATTCATCTCCAAGGATCCCCGCTGTACCCACTGCCCTCTGGGCCGGGTCTTTGTTAGATCTGGAGTCCCCTGCGCCTGCCACTGGCCTTGAGCTTCCAAGTCCCTCCACCCTCGTGGTGATGGGAAAGGCGGACGGCGAGCAAATCACTTGGCCCAGAAAACTGTCCCTAGGTCACTCAGATCCCACAAAATGTACCAAATGGACACAAAACAGAGACGTCTTGGGGATATACGCGGGATATAAAAATCTGTGCATAACGGTCTTTGCGTGTTGGAGGAACCTGGGGGAAAGCACTGCTTTAAGCCGT